>JASDQU011440383.1:7209-23563 GCA_032191745.1 Picea mariana | reverse complement strand
CCTTCCGAAAGTATATGGTTAATAGGTGCTTCGTTTTCCATAAATGATCAAACAGGATTGAGTAACTAACATATTGATAAAGTTGAAAACTTAATTCATTCTATGTTTTACTTTTCATTATACGAAGTATAAGAGAAGAGTCTTGTATTATAGTATTAAAATACAACCCAAATCAAGAACCAGGAATTAGGATATGTCTGATCTACGCAGCCAATCCGAATACTGTTACATCTTTGATGCTTTTGCTAAATAGGAACTAAAGTATTTTTGTATCTGTATACGATAAACTTCAATATTAGCATCTGGGATGATAAGCCCTGAGGAGTTAAAAAGGAACTCGAGTACCTTTCCATGAAGGGGTGCCGAAAAAAAAAAGATATGAGGGTTTGGAGGCTTCAACCTTGTGTTATAACCCTAATTTTCACCAGACATGCTTACCTAGCATCAGGCCATCTCAGATTCCTTCTTTTTCAAAACACTTCTAAACAACTTTTCTAAAAAACACCTTTTATAAAGGCCCACATGCCCTGCTCCATTACTGCACGCATGTACATGCTAGTTGTCCCAAGACAGCTTGCGTTTACCTACAAAAGCACGAAAAAAGGAAAGTTGTTGACGGAACACACAACTTTGGGTGTGTTAACTAAACCTTCCGGCCATGCATGGTCGAGGGTTCGACCAAATACCTAGCTTCTTCTAGCCTATAAAAGAAGGGTTAGGGGTCCCATTTGGAAGAGGAGAATCATAGTAAAGAAACTATACCTGATTGTGCATTCCCTTTGTCCCAACCCTTTAGCCATCCTTGTGCAAAGAGAAATATAGAGAAAAGAAGTTGGAGGAAAGTTCAAGAGGAGCCCAGGACCAGGTTTGCGGAGCAGTGGTCAACTTCATCATTGTAAGTTGATTTGTTGAAGTTAATAATAAATAAGTACTTTTCCCGTCCCACCATATGAGGTTTCCATAGTTTATTGCATATATATTGATTGAATCTCTAACCCATTAATTTGTAGATCAAATGCATGTGGATTTCTTTGTTTGTCTTGTGTGAATGAAGGTGAGCCTTGGGAGGAGAGCTACAGTCAAAGAGTGATCAAGCGTGAAGAAGGATCGATATCAAATGCCCGAAATAAGTTATGCTCACTTGATCTTATTAACTATGTATTTTCTTAAGAATAATGTGGATTAGGTCCGGGATGATGGTATAAGGTAGGATTCTTTAGGTCTTTTATGCATGCATAATAAAACCCTAAGTGCTAGTCCATAGACGGATTTCCCACTCACAACACCTTGCAAGGAAGAAAGAAAAATTCCATTAGTATTTGTCAATGGATAGTAAATTTCCTACATAGGGTAAACACAATTGAATCACCAAAGTAAAGTGTCTATAACGAAATAATAATAGAATATTAGGAATTATACTTAACTTGGGGCCTTAGCATCGGTTGTCCCGCACGACATAACTGACAAAGTCACCCTCGAACTTGATAGGAGGAGGAGGCTAACATTGATATAATGGGTACCTCACAAAAATTAGAGGCCCCATCATTAGATTTCATCTGTGCACGGTTCTTAAACTTACATACTCGAAATAAAGCAAAGAAATATTGTTAAGATTTAAATAATAAAGAAACAAAAAAAATTAGACACTGCAAAACCTTCAGAAAAAAAAAGAACCCTTAGCCCGCTAAGTTGACTGTGTCAGAATGTAGGTACTGGAGTAAAAGAGGGTACTGTAAAGGTCCCAAAGGGGCCTAGGATCATTTACCAGTGAAGGGAATTCATAGTAACATGTGTAATCGGGATCACAAGATAAATGTCTAACTACAAAAAACTAGTTGTCAAAAGAAAATCATAACCAAAGATCAAAAATAATAGTTCCTCCACTGTAATGATAGTTGAATACTCTTTAAAATTGTAAGTATAAAGGAGGGTTGTGAACTTACCAGAGCAGTGTTGACGGGCGAAATTGACCATCCGTCAACTGAGAGAGTGGAACCGGTCTGGGGTTGTCTAATAACCCAAGTCGTTTGGAATGAACCACCCTGACGGGTTTAGCGGCTCCGTTAGCCGATCTAAAGTCCTAATAAAACAAAATGAAAACTAATCTAAACTAACTAAAAACAAAATGAAACAAACTAATAAACTAATCTAACTAAAACTAACTACTAAACAGACTAAACTAATTATTAAAGAAAACTAAACTAATCTATATAATCTACTAATTACTACTATACTAACTCTAATTGACTTTTTAATTACTAACTGTAATATAATTTATTCACAAAATATACACTATTGACAATTTACGGATTTAATTAAAACCTGAAAAACTCGTTTGCAATCTGCCCTAAGACAGTAAGAGATATCTTTATTAATTTTATAATTTTTTATGAACAAAAAGAAACCAGAAAGCTAATTAAACTAAAACAATAATCTAAATGATAAATATATCTAATTAAATTAACGAAAACAATTGCAAACTAACCTGGATGAACGCTCCAGATTTGCCCTGTGTATGATGACTGTACTAGCAGATTGGAGGAAGGAAACTTGCACCGATTAATCCAGAAGCTTCTCGTAAACAATAGGCTGCAATACTCTTTAAGTTTGTTTACAAGACAAACAAGACATAAAAATCATAACAATTATATGATTTATAAATCTCTCCAATTAGGTAAACCTGTTATGCAAAAACTTATACTTAATAATCCAATTAATGAAGAAGAGAAATCTATCGTTCACAAATTGAATCAAGTGATTGCTATGTTTTTAAATACTGGAAGAAATCAGATATGGATTATATTAATTAAATCATATCATTTGCAAAAGACTAATATAGCTAAAGTAGTCATTAACCAAATGCAAATTGATAAACATAAACATGAAACAAAATATTGATATTATGAAAAGCTAAAGCTGTAGCAGAACATCAATAGTTGTCTCGGTCTCTATTAGATATCCATTATCCTGGTTCTCCCACAAGTGAGGATGATGATTATTACAAAAATAATAAGTATTTAAAGGTTTTCCACAGGGTAAAACCTCCCTGTGGAAGTTATAAAATTGTTTACATGAAATCTGGGAGATATCCCAAAGTTGCCTAAACTAGGAAATTAAAATGAAACTAAAATGTCCAAATATCCTCTAAATTGTCCATCAAAGCTCATGAAATTTCGAATTCACCTAAAACAGGTCAGAAATATACAAGTTAGAGAGATATTTTCTTAATAAAACAATCAAAATCTAATTCTATAGACTTAGCTACAAAATCATCTGATTCTGTAGCTAGTCTAAAATAAAATACAGAATCATAATTGAAATTAATTCAAATCTTTTTTTAAAAATTCCATTCAATTTAAATCCAATAATCATTTGAGAACAAATCATAAATTGAAATTATTATTTCATTTTGAACTCAAACAGGATCCACATCATTTAAGCGAGTACAAAGATAGCAACACTCTGTTTCAATTATAATCATAAGTCGGGTAAATGAAATCATATGTAATAGCATCGTAATCGATTCTCAACAAATCGAATCCATCTGTTATGAGGTTGTTATGATATTCAATTGAAAACAAAACAAATCGCAAACACTTCATTATACTTGTGAATCGAACAAGATTATCATGATAAGCGATTTAAGCTGTGAATGAATCCAAACCATAACTGACTCATAACAAAATCATAACAGAATTAATCAAACAGGGTTTGTTATAGATTTCGATCTTTAATCGTTGCACAGTAAGTAAACAAGATCGATTGATTTTGATCACAATCGTTTCAGTCAAATGAATCGTATCAAGGTTTGACCAATTCATTTCATAAATTTAAAATATAGAGCATCAATTATAATCTGAGCCTGACTTATATAACAAATTTTCCAAATTAGAACAAGAGAAAATCAATTAGCTAAGGTTTTCACATAGTTGTTATAATTCGGATTCATTTCCAGATTTGGGCACAAATGTTCTTTGAGCGTATTGTTTTCATCAAAGAAACAGAGTCATTATCCTTAACTCAGAAACAATCCAATATAGAACATCACACGACACAACATCGTAACAAGTAACTTCCCGAAAACATTTACCAGTCATAGCATACCAATGATAATGAAATTGAATTCGAGCAAATCATAACAATCAAACTCAATCAAATCGTTTACCAATCATAGCATATGGATCATAACCAAATCAAATCCAAGCATGATTATGTTCTAAACTGAATATGAAAAATTTCCTTTTCAAATCGGATACAAACCAATTCATTTGAAGGCAAACTATTAATTTTGTCACCTTAACAAGGCAAGCCAATCAATCAAATTCAAATGAAGATCACTCAAATCCAACCAAAATCTATCGATTTATATACTGGGAATAATCAAATCGTATATTGAATCGAAGTTCCTATTCATTCAAAGCAAAGCTATATATAGAATGGATGCAATATAACAAAGCCATTCAAGATGTGAACAAAACTATTTAAAACTGAACTCAAATCATTATATCAACCTACATTATTTACAAAAACAAATGATATGAAATTTTCCATACCTGTGTAGCAACGAGACTCCTTGATTATGCCAACTTGGAATTTACAACAGCCGTGGCTGATTCCACGTTTTTGAACAGGATGTAGCCGGTTGTCTTTTGCTTTTTATCTGTCGCTTGGAGCTTGGCTTTTTGACTGGTCAGGGCTACAATATAGTCTTCCAAAGATTGAATCTTTGATTGGAGTATTGGAACATCAATATAATATCGCTCTAACCATGAATTTCACTGATCACAGGGTGACTATGTGGATTTAGACAAAGCAGGCGAGGTTTTGGCCAAATGACCAAGGGTTTCACTAGGCAATTCAATACCCGGTTAGTTAGGGTCATCCTTTAGGCAGGGACGTAGGTTTGATACAAAGTCATAAGGGGGTTCGGGACATAAACCTTGTGAATAGGGGTATTCGCTAGCCAAGAAACGTTCAATATCAGAATCGAAGTCCTCACTTAGGATGATAAGGTTAGACTCGGCAAAGGGTTTTGGTTTGTTTCTGGCCATTCTCGAAATGAGCCGTGCATTCCTTTTCCCTTTGACATTTGCAGTAATGTTTGCCTTGGGTTTGTTCTTGCTCATACGCTTTTTAATATCCTTTGCATTCTTCGTTACAGTGTCGGGTAAGTCAATAGGATGGTTGGCTGAGGGTTTAGGAAGTAGGAGGTGTAAGGGTACAGGTGGTTCAGCCTTGGTTTCAACTACCACTGGTTTATCAACTTGTACAGGGTCAGTGTCTTCAAAGCCATTATGGGTAATGAAAGCCCTCCAACTATCACCCAACAAACTCAAATGATAAACAACGATGAGCTTAATAAGCCCATGATGAAACAAGCTGTTGTCAGCCTTGTGTCTCTTAAAATTTTTAGACATATTATACAAGCTCCGATGAAAATAGAAAGGCATGTTTAGAGGATAACCTATAAAAATCATCAGCAGACGCAGGTGGTAAAGGAATACAAGTCCGTATCGACCTTCGTAGGTCACGAACTGTTTAATTATCATCAAAGTATCGTGCCATCATGGTTTAAGTGCAGAGATAGGCATACCTCGGTCACACGAGGTGACTTTGCGGGATAGAAACAACAATGTCCACAGCACTTCCTTGACCTTGCAATTCTTAAACCAACGCTTTCCTAAAGTAGATAACCCCGTGGCCGAGCTGATAAAATGTTCATCAATCTCTAACTGTACATCACCTACCTTGGCTCGACAGCCATCGAAGGTCATAGAAAACTGTCGAGCTACACAGAGGTTAAAACTCTCGAATCATTTCATGAAGGTAAGCCATCCACTATTTTCCAAATCTTGGCAGGCATTGTCAAACATTAACAGGGCCTGGTTGCCATTGGGTTCAACTCGCATGACTGGTGCCATAGAGTTGAATGCATGGTAAGGGAAGGGTTTGAATTCACCAACACACACAGTAACAGAGCCACCCGAACCAACAGCAATGAACGAGCAAAAGGGGGTAAGCATAAATGCGCGCATGTGAAGGTGGTGGAGTCTGCCATGCATAATATTCATTATCCAAGTACAACCGCCAATTTACATAGCTGTTTATTCCATAATAGTAGTTCAACTATTAAATCATGCATACAACCAATGAAATGAAATGCGTATACCAAGGCACACAAGCATTATACCATAATGTTTAAACATCCGACATATAAATCAAAACCCAAAAATCAACTATGCGCCAATGTATATAATCGAAAATTTAACCATGGTGCCAGACGATATTGATATAATTGACAAGCCAAAACTTATAGAAAGAATAACATAAGGATTATACCATATATATAAAGAAAAAAATTAATCATAATCCTTATGCATTTTCATAGAATCAATGATCAGGCAAGTCATAAAAAGTGTAAATCCAAATGCTCAATGTCTTACAAACTCAATAAAACCAAGTTAAACAATCAACATTAGAATATCCAATGAGCAAAGTTCGAAAGTCCTTCCAGCCACATAACGATAAGCAAAAGGTAAGCACAGTAATCATATCAATAAAAAGATCATGACAGTTCAGTCAATGATCGAAACGTGACCTTGAAAGGAGAAATTTTCACGCTTACAGTCGTGAAAACTTAACGAAGACAAATGCGCAAATGTGGCAAGAAATGAAAATGTCGTCTATTTGAAAATTGCGACGAAAACTTGATGTTCGCAAGACATAGGTGTAGGCAACTTATAGGATAATAAAAAAAAGTGAATTGGCTGCCAACAATGGTGACACACTGGTAGAAGTAGTTATCTCTGTCAAAAGAAACAATTTCAGATTAGGACAGTGAAGGAAAATTTCAACTCAAAAATAACAACCGGAAAATTATACAAACATCATCTTTAATCATAATTTCCAGCAGTGTTTTAAAAGATGAAAACCAACAACAGTCTTAAGATCAGCAAGTCACGATATTAAAGATAAAATCTGCAATACTGTTGGCATAGCCACTGCTTCCAGCAGGCATCCATAGCCTCGACAGGGTTGCCATTTAACCCACTCTAACATCTGTATCCTGTCAAGAAGTTCTGGATCAAAATAAAGGACATTAAAAAGGTTTCTTTTTCTTTTTTGCAAATTTTCATGTACCTGACATTGCTTCGCTGCCAGCAGGCCTGTTTAGTACCCCGGCGAAGTTGTCTTGGCGCCATGCAAGCATTTACCCGTTGCTAGCAGACCTGTTCAGTATCCCGGTAGGTTTACAATCACTTCCCATAGCTCTTATTCATAATTTATTTTGTTTTTCTTTTATAGATATATAGCCGAGCGGGGTGATGCTGAAAATCTTGATATTTTTAACATATTTTTTGAGACCTCATCAGAAATTTTTTAGCACTGTCCTTTATTTAGCTTCAGAGATGTTTTATTTACAAAACAAATTCTTATGACAGGGAGACATATTTTGAGTCATTCCTTTACGAAAAAGGGACAGCGTAAAAAGATAATAGATGATCTTGACAAGATTTGCTCAGAGATTGAAATCAGTAAACTTCTTTCAAACAACAAAATATTCCAACACAGATATCAATTTCAGCAATATATCATTGATGTTTGTACAAATTTTTCAGAATTTATTTCAGTGAAGAAATTTTCTATCGTCTTTGTCTGAATAGCTCAGTGTACAGGTATGTGTATTTTTCAAAAACACAAGCTGATAAATTCAAATCAAAATCAAAACAAAAAGCAAACGAAAATGCAAACAAGAACGAAATATTTACATAATATACAAGGGTGGTTATCAAGCAAAGTATCTTTTCAGGGCTTGTCCATTCACCGGATAGGTGTCAAGCTGCCCTTCGAGATTCTGCAATCGAAAGGAACTAGGACCCAACTTTTCAGCAATTAAAAATAGTCCAAGCCATAAATTTTGAAATTTTGTGTGCTCACCCTTTCCCTCGTGTGGTTTATCCCCTTTTAAGATGAGATCGCCTACTTCAAAATTCCTATCAGAAGCAGAATTAGAATCGAACCATCTTTTAATCAATTGTTGATGTTGATCTAACTTATGCTTAGCTTGGGCTCTTACTTCTTCTAACTTCATCAAAGCGTTAATTCAGTTTTCTAGAGGGGGACAATCTTCTTCTTGGACTTTTTGTGACAACTGAAGTGAAGGAAGAAGAATGTGAGGTGGCAGAATTGCTTCTCTACCATAAACGAGAAAAAAGGGGGAGTTACCTATGGCAGCTTTTGGTGTTACCCTATCAACCCATAGTGCGTTCAACAGTGCGTTGTGCCAATTCTTGTGATTTTCAACCACCGTTTTCTTGATAATTTTGATCAAGTTCTTGTTTGTTGATTCTGCTAATCCATTGCCCTGGGGGTAGTAACTAGCAGAGTACTTCAGTTTTATTCCTTTTTCCAAAGAAAACTCACTCATCACAAGAGAATAAAAGTATGAGGCGTTGTCAAAGACTAGACAGTCAGGGATACCGAAACGAGTGATAATATTCGAGCTTAGAAAAGAGATTACCTGACTGGTGTTGACAGTTCTTAGCACAGCAGCTTCAGACCATCGAGTAAAATAATCTGTGGCTGTCACAATATACTTGTGTTTTTGCGAGGATGGAGGGTTAACAGGACCTATGATATCAAGGCCCCATTGCTGGAAAGGAGAATCTACTGAAACGGGTTGCAAGGGAAAGGATGGTTTTTGTAACCGCCCTGATGCTTTCTGATAGATGATACATTTACAACACAAGGCATGGGTGTCTCTAAAAAGCATGGGCCAGTAATAACCGGCTCTTAAAACCTTATGAGTAGTGGTGTCACCACTGAAGTGACCACCAGATTCTCCTGCATGCAACTCGAGCAAGACTTTTTCTGCTTCATCTTTCTTGAGACAGTGCATCAGTACACCGTNTTAGTCTCAACGCTCTTCTCTTGGTGGGGTCAAGGTGATGGGGGGATGATCCATGTTCAAGACAGAATCTAATATCATCGTACCAGGGACTAACAAGGTTTTGTGTGCAACAAATCAAACTTTGATCGCTTTGTCCTAGGCTTGACGTATCACTATCTTCTTGTTGTCCTGTTTCTAAATAAACAACCAACTTACACAACCCTTGGCCTCTCACAATCTGAGATGGGGTGATTTATAAGTCATACTCCTGCAAGGAGGTGACCCAATTGGCTCTCTTCTCTCCTAACTCCTTCTGCACTAACAAGTTCCTTACGGCAGGGTAGGGGACAATTACTTTCATCCTTGACTTCAAAATATAGGACCGGAAATGCTTAACTGCTTTGAAAACAGCGTAGGCTTGCCGATCAACCACTGGGTATTTAAGTTCAGCACCTTTGAAATTAGAACTCATAAAGGCGATGGGTACTTCATTTTTATCGGCATTCTTCTGAGTTAGGACGGCGGCATAGGAACGATCAGAAGCAAAATTATAGAGTGTAAAATCTTGAGAGAAGTTGGGGCTCATGAGAGACGGAGCATCTATTATGGCCTTCTTTATGGCATTAAAAGCTTGATTTTCTATGGGTCCCCAGTGACATTGGGTGTCTTTCTTAATTAGGCTCTGCAAGGGTCTGACCATTTCAGAGAAGCTGGGGACAAATCTTCACACGAAGTTAATCTGGCTTAAGAAAGACTGCATGGATTTTTTGGATGTAGGAGGGGGGAGTTTAGCGATGACTTGAGTCCTCTCGGGGTCAATAATCATCCCATCAATAGACACAATGAATCCTAGGATTTTACCCTGTTCTAATGCAAAGATGGACTTTTTAGGGTTCAAGGAGATGTCGTATTTACGACATCGTAGCAGAACAACTTGTAGGTGAGCCAGATGATCGTCTTTGTTTTTAGAATAAATGGTCACATCATCTAAGTAAACTACGACAGAGTGATTGATTAAGACTTGAAAAGTAATGTCCATTGCTCTTTGAAAGGTAGCACCAACATTAATCAATCCAAAGGGCATTTTACGATAAGCATAAGTGCCCCACGAGGTGCGGAAGGTAGTTTTGAGTTGGTCTGGCAGAGACATTAGGACTTGGTTGTATCCAGAGAAACCATCTAACAGGGATAGCCTCTCGGAACCAGATACCTATTGAAGGATCTGTTCCATGGGTGGGATAAGATAGTTGTCTTTGTCAGATGCTCTATTGAGGTTTCAGAAATTGATGCAAAGTCGAATTTCTCCATTTTTCTTCCGAACTGGGACAAGGTTGGACACCCATTGAGTGTGCCTAACAGGAAAAAATATTTTAGCACTTAGGAGTTTATTCAATTCTTTTTGAACGGTCGGCTCTAGTTTAGGATGCATTTTCCTCAGTTTTTGTTGGAAGGGTAAGGTTTGGGGCTTCATCGGGATGACATGCTATATGATATTAGTATCGAATGTTTTGAGATCATCATACGTCCATGAAAAGACGTCCTTAAATTATTTAAATAATTTAAAAAAAGAAACTTTTTCTTGTCTAGAACATCCCAAGCCTAAGTTAATGCACTGAGGATTTTCATTAGTTCCTAAATTCACTTTTTCATAAGACAATGAGGAACTATTGGTTTTACAATTGACCGTCTTTTTAAATTTATCTTCAAAATCATAAAACTTCTCTAATCTAACTATGGATTTGGGTATGGAATTTACCATGTCTGACAGAGCTTCAGGAGATTTCGGATCAGGTATTACCGTAAAATCGTGCAAATTGTCGTCGTGCGTGCGTTCATCTATCACCAAGCCTTGAAAGGTTTCTTCCATGTGCAGAAAGTTAATGATCTGCTGATCATCGTCAAATACTCTCCAGTTTGTGATATTGTCAGGAACAGATGGTCGAAACAATAGCTCTATGGAGAATGCGTCTGGGGATAAGCCTTCTGCAGGAAGAAGTTTAGAGGCTACATTAGCTAATAGATCTGCTTCAGCATTGTTTAATATAGGAATGGAATTTATATTGAAAGCAGAAAATTTATTCATTAAACTCCATACCTTAGATTGGTAACTTTTGAGATGCGGGGAAAGACAGTGTATAGAATCTCTTACCTATCTAACCACTATTTCAGAGTCGCCAAATACGACCAGGTTTTGAATGTTCATATCCAGAGATTTTCTGAGACCTTGCAGTAAAGACTCATATTCTGCAGTGTTATTAGTACATTCAAATTCTAGTCTACAAGCCATTAATGTCTTGTTACCTGCCGGATCGATAATGATGCAGCCTGCACCAGCTCCTTCTTTAGACTTAGAACCATCGAAATATAGATACCAAATTTGATTTCCATCGGGCTCATGGGATTGTTGCATAGAAGCTGTTGGTTTCATATATGCTAAGATCTCAGACTGCTGTTCTGGATTGATGATAGGTGAAGCTTCAGCCATGAAATTTCCGAAGAAGGTGTCCATCCCTTGGACTTCGGGCGAATCAGCAAAAGGTGTATATGGTTCGTTAGGATCGTTCAAATCTGTGACCGTGAACTTAAGGTAATGCTCACGATTCACCCTGATCTTGTTAGGATTACCATTCTATGGGAGCCATAAGTGAGACCAGTCTGTTGCGAAGTAACCATGTAGCTGCTTCGACCAATCCCTACTTAAAAACAAACCATACACTTCTGGAATATCCACAACGATTATATCAATAACCTGATGAACCTTGGGGTTAGACGATAATCTAATCAATACATTTTTTAGTTCGCCTATAACTTTAACATTCGTCCGATCAAGTTGTATGATTTTTAAAGTAGATGGTTCCACTTCAGTGTTAATCTTTTGGAAAACAGACCAAGGCATCACATTGGATGACGCTCCTAAGTCAACCATACAATTATGCACATTTCTGTTGAAAATCTCGAAAGTTAAAAGAAAATGAGGTACATTTTTGCGAGTACTAGGAGCAATAGCTTGTGGCTTCTTACTCGCAGTGTCTAATGCTACTTTATCTACATTATTCACATTATTTACATTATTTACATTATTTACAGGGACTACAGGAAGGCTTCCTTTATCTTGAGGATCCAGATTATTTTTAGTGGAAGTCTTCTGAGGAACTTTGCTTTACACAACCTTGTTACCACTTGAATTACCATTCTTGCCATTCTTTGAAATATTTTGCAACATTTTTTGAAGCAGAAATGGAAACTTCAATAACTCATAAATAGAAATGTTAGCCCTTAAGTTTTTAAGATCTTCAACAACATCATAATCTAAGTTGGGGTTCACATTACTCTGTTTAGTCTCAGCTGATTTAGATGGCTTTGGAGGTGAAGTTGTAGTGTTTTCAGTAGAAGGCTTGTTTGTTGTCTTAGTCCTAGTATTATAAGGGTGAACAGTCTCGAAGTTAGCTTGGAAGATGTTGTCCGAGAAGTGTCCAAAGATGTTTGGAGAAGACTCTTCTTCTTGAATCGTTTCTTGTTCAACTACCTCTTGAGGGATCTCAGGAGGTATCAAGTTATCTTGGGCTTCTAGAATTGTTTGAAGAGCACATTCCAAACTTTCTAGATTTAAGCCTTCGGGGGTTGGATTAGGTCTGTTGGTAGGAAAAGGCTTTCGGAAATAAGGTTTGTAGGGTCCTTTACTCGAGGAAGCTTCTTCAGTTGACCTTTTTAAGTCTATAACTTGATTAGATAGTTTTTGAACAACTTTAGTTAAATTTTCCAAATCAGATTTTTTAGGTTGTGTTTTACTTTGAGTGGGTCTGGGGAGAATTTCAATCTTCTTTTTGGAAGAAGAGCTAGTCTCAGTTTCGTTGTTAGAAGAGTCTTTAAGACTAAGTATGTCTTTTTCAATCTGGCTGGCCTCCTCGAAGGCCTCTAACAACGTGGCTTTGTTGGATCGTTTAACCCAAATAGATATACTTTGATGTAAAGTTTTAGTGTAGTAAGCTATTATAAGACTCTTAGCAGGCATAGAATCTGCAGGGATTCGGTTTTTAAGTGTTAAGAATCTTTGATTAAAGTCTTTAACTTTTTATTTTGGGTTCATTTTTAAGCTAGAAAGATCCATGACTAAAACTTCCGGAGGTTTACCATCTCCGAACTTTTCCAAAAAGCATGACTCAAACTTTTCCCAAGACACGATGGTATGGGATTGTTGGGCAAAGTAGAAAGTGGATGCATTGCCCTCAAAATTGTAAGGGAACAACCTATAGACAACGTCTTCATGTTCAACATTGCGGAGTCTAATGGCTAACATAAATTTTTTGATGTGATCTTCGGCTATCTGTTTTGAGTCGGGATCAAACTTGGGAAGCCATTTCTCTAGGTGTTTAGGTAAAGGGTGCTGAGCTCCAGGTACAGCTACAACATCCTGGTTAAGCCAGGGTCTAGCAGGATTGTTCTGATTTGCCATTGGGGTAGTGGGTGTGGAAGGTTGAGAAGGCAAATTGCCTTCATCAGAAGAATCTCCTCCAGAAGAGGAAGGAGATGAGGGAGGTGGTAAAGGAGGTATCCCAGATCCTCCTGCAGCAGGATTTGTGATTAGATCTATGGGATTCACAGTGAGGTTAGTGTCACCTAATTATTCTCTGATATCAAAGAATTCCAAAGGTTGACCCCATGGACGGTTTGGTTTCCTAAGACGAGCTAAGGCACTATGTGTTTTAATAAGAGATTGACGGACAATCTCTTGAATGTCACCACCTGTAGGATTAGGGGTTGTTGGCTCAACTGTGATCTGTGGATCGTCGGTTGAAGTAGTTGTTGTTTGAAGGGGAATATTATCGTGTGAATGGCTTCTAGTCACTATAGGTGGGAGATTAGGGGGGGGAGGAGTCTTGCGACCACCTCGTGCCATTAATTAAGTTCAGGCCCTCCTTCTACCGCCATTTGTCGATGGGCGAAATTGACCATCCGTCAACTGAGAGAGTGGAACCGATTCGGGGTTGTCTAATAACCCAAGCCGTTTGGAATGAACCACCCTGACGGGTTTAGCGGCTCCATTAGCCGATCTAAGGTCCTAATAAAACAAAAAGAAAACTAATCTAAACTAACTAAAAACAAAATGAAACAAACTAATAAACTAATCTAACTAAAACTAACTACTAAACAAACTAAACTAATTATTAAAGAAAACTAAACTAATCTATATAATCTACTAATTACTACTATACTAACTCTAATTGAATTTTTAATTACTAACTGTAATATAATTTATTCACAAAATATACACTATTGACAATTTACATATTTAATTAAAACCTGAAAAACTCGTTTGCAATCTTCCCTAAGACAGTAAGAGATATTTTTATTACTTTTATAATTTTTTATGAACAAAAAGAAAACAAAAAGCTAATTAAACTAAAACACTAATCCAAATGATAAATATATCTAATTAAATTAACGAAAACAATTGCAAACTAACCTGGATGAACGCTCCAGATTTGCCCTGTGTATGATGACTGTACTAGCAGATCGGAGGAAGGAAACTTGCACCTATTAATTCAAGAGCTTCTTGTAAACGATAGGCTGCAATGCTCTTTAAGTTTGTTTACAGGACAAACAAGACATAAAAATCATAACAATTATATGATTTATAAATCTCTGCAATTAGGTAAACCTGTTATGCAAAAACTTATACTTAATAATCCAATTAATGAAGAAGAGAAATATGTCGTTCACAAACTGAATCAAGTGATTGCTATGTTTTTAAATACTGGAAGAAATCAGATATGGATTATATTAATTAAATCATATCATATAGCTAAAGTAGTCATTAACCAAATGCAAATTGATAAACATAAACATGAAACAAAAGATTGATATTATGAAAAGCTAAAGCTGTAGCAGAACATCAATTTCTGTCTCAGTCTCTATTAGATATCCATTATCTTGGTTCTCGCACAAGCGAGGATGATGATTATTACAAAAATAATAATTATTTAAAGGTTTTCCACAGGGTAAAACCTCCCTGTGGAAGTCATAAAACTACTTACATGAAATCTGGGGGATATCCCAAAGTTGCCTAAACTAGGAAATTAAAATGAAACTAAAATATCCAAATATCCTCTAAATTGTCCATCAAAGCTCATGCAATTTCGAATTCACCTGAAACAGGTCATAAATATACAAGTTAGAGAGATATTTTCTTAATAAAACAATAAAAATCTAATTCTACAGTCTTAGCTACAGAATCATTTGATTCTGTAGCTAGTCTAAAATAAAATACAGAATCATAATTGAAATTAATTCAAATCTTTTTTTAAAAATTCCATTCAATTGATATCCAATAATCATTTGAGAATGAATCATAAATTGAAATTGTTATTTCATTTTGAACTCAAACAGGATCCACATCATTTAACCAAGTACAAAGATAGCAACACTCTGTTTCAATTATAGTCATAAGTCGGGTAAATGAAATCATATGTAACAGCATTGTAATCAATTCTCAACAAATTGAATCCATCTGTTATGAGGTCATTATGATATTCAATTGAAAACAAAACAAATCGCAAACACTTCATTATACTTGTGAATCGAACAGGATTATCACGATAAGCAATTTAAGCTATGAACGAATCCAAACCATAAATGACTCATAACAAAATCATAACAGAATTAATCAAGCAGGTTTGTTATAGATTCTGATCTTTAATTGTTGCATAGTAAGTAAACAAGATCAATTGATTTTGATCACAATCGTTTCATTCAAATGAATGGTATCAGGGTTTGACCAATTCATTTCATAAATTTAAAATACAGAGCATCAATTATAATCTGAGCCCAACTTATATAACAAATTTTCGAAATTAGAACAAGAGCGAATCGATTAGCTAAGGTTTTCACATAGTTGTTATAATTCAGATTCATTTCCAGATTCGGGCACGAATGTTCTTTGAGCGTATTGTTTTCATCAAAGAAATAGAGGCATTATCCTTAACTCCGAAACAATCCAATATAGAACATCACACGACACAACATCGTAACAAGTAACTTCCCGAAAACATTTACCAGTCATAGCATACCAATTATAACGAAATTGAATCCAAGCAAATCATAACAATCAAACTCAATCAAATCGTTTACCAATCATAGCGTATGGATCATAACCAAATCAAATCCGAGCATGATTATGTTCTAAACTGAATATGAAAAATTTCCTTTTCAAATCGGATACAAACCAATTCATTTGAAGGAAAACTATTAATTTTGTCACCTTAACAAGGCAAGCCAATCAATCAAATTCAAATGAAGATCGCTCAAATCCAACCAAAATCTATCGATTTCTATACTGGGAATAATCATATCGTATATCGAATCGAAGTTCCTATTCATTCAAAGCAAAGCTATATATAGAATGCACGCAATATAACAGAGCCATTCAAGATGTGAACAGAACTGTTTAAAACTAAACTCAAATCG
>JASDQU011440382.1:0-23635 GCA_032191745.1 Picea mariana | reverse complement strand
AAAATAACATACCTTAGAACACATCACCAAAAGACTTCATCCTCCCTTGAAATCCGGCCTTCTTTTCTTCTTATTACCTATGAAATTTGAATTTTATCAAATGAATGTATAATGATGTTTATTTATACCATTTATGTCACTTCCTTTTAACATTAGGGCCGACCTGACACTTTCTTATTTTGTAATTCCTTTCTTTAATTATCTTCAGGGCCTACATGTACTTCCTTCTTCAATTCACTTTGTCATCTTCAAAAATCCATTTCTCCTCAACCATGAGGATCCACGTGACGTGCCACATACCACCAAAAACAACATGATGTATACTATCCATCCATGGGTGTTTTATCTGCATGTGCATTTTCCTTCATGTCCAAATACCTTCATCAATATTGCGGTCCAAAACCCATGACTAGGGTTGACATCAATGACAACAAGAAATATTTCAATAGTAATAAGGGAACGACAGTCGTTACATTGGACCGAACTAATGTTGTATTAATTTTATTGTAGTACTTTTCCAGCTATCTAATTTGTCAATCCGAGGTTCATAAACTTACGAAGCACACACAAAGTATAAGTAGGATTGAAGCGAGACTAATCTAATCTAATGTTTAAGCTACAACTGAAATTGGATCATGAATCTAATGCAAGAAATTGAAACAGACGACTTGGAATTGAATTTCTACAACACACGACTGAAATTAAATTGCGTAAATGAAATTAATCTAGGAATGGAGAAATACATGAAGGAACATAAATACAACATGTGAAGAGTTGAATGACATAACAACATATGTGAGCTCACACTAATGAAGGAATCTTACATTACAATAATAAAATCAATCTTCATAATAGAATAATGAAAGCACAAAAACCAAAAATATGAATCAAAGCTAAGAATCCCTTTTTCTTTCAGATCCTAATGACTACTCAATGAATACCCTTCATGAATCCCTCATGAAGAGAGATCAATTTCTTTTATACATGAGAGCCTTGAAGATAAGATAACTATCTCATAATTACAGATACTCTTTTCAATCAAACAATTTCCCATTATTACAAAATATAATCCTTTCAAATCCTCACATATATCTCTCACATATCTTGGATAAGATATGCCAACCAAATCTCCATGATCTTCTCCTTGGAATAGTCTTGATTTATCTCCTCAAATATTGAAATGGTGGAGGAAGTATTCAAGAAGTCTTTTTGAATTAATCTTTCACATATCCCTACACATTACAAAGATCACAGATTTTTGAGATATATATGAAAACATGTCTATTTTATAATATTTAATCACAAATTCCCTTTTAATACTAAAATGAATAAAGTAGAAAATAATAAGGTGAAACCCAAGTATATTTATGAAAATGATATCATGAAAGGTTAATGGGGCGATGAAATGTGAAGAATGATGAAGGGAAAGGTGGATGAAAATATGAAATTTCTGAGCCCCAACAGGTGGTACAACACCTCTTACCATACTTCCACTCCCATGACTCCCTCTGAAGCACTCTATGAAAAATATCCACCCTTAGTTCTATAATACATGCCCAATATCTCCAAGGTTTAACAGGTGGATCAAATTCTTATAGTTTTCATGGCCATTCTCCATACTCTCAAAGACAATTTGGTCGTGGCTTAGAATCGCATGAAACAACAAGAATATCGAGGATTTATAAACGTGAATTTGTTGAAGGGGACCAAGTGTTTCTTTGTTTGCAACCTTATAAGAGGACTTCACTTAAATCCTAGAACTATCAGAAATTCTCTCCAAAATTTTATGGTCCTTATCATATTCTGAAAGGAGTGGGGATAGTGGCCTATTAGTTAGAGTTTCCCAATCACTCTAAGCTCCACTCTTTTTTTATGTTTCGTACTTAAAGAAAGTGCTCGGCAATAGGTATGAGCCTCAGAGTAGTCTACTTGAGTTGGATGAATACGGTTCCATTTAGTTTCAACCATAAGCAGTATTGGACCAACGCAAGTGTCATCTCTTCTAACACACTATCAATGAAGTTTTAGTTCAGTGGAAGAACACACAACCAGAAGATGCCAACTGGGAGTCATCTACCATTCTGCAACAATTTCCTCCTTTTAAGGGGGAGGGAATGTTAGGGAACTAACCTCCCTAACTCCTCCCATAGGTAGAATAATATATTTTCCATGTAATAAGTGTTGATATTAATAAATGAGGCCCAATAATAAGGAGAACAAGTCAAATGTAAGAATATATAATGTATATAGATTTAGTATAAATAGGAAAGACCTTTCTCTAGATTATTATTTTGGTAGATAGATTTAGTATAATTAGGAGACGAGGGCATGATAAGTCTTTTTCTTGAGAATTATTGTAATAGAGTGTTTCTCTGCTGGAGTTTTCCTCCTCGAAGAGTCAAGTGAACACTGCTCCTGTTTCAATAAAGGTATCATTTTGGTGTTCTTTTCTCTATATTTTGTTGTAACAAAGTTACCGACTTAATGAGAACTATGACCTCAAAATGAGAACTATGGCCCAAAAAACCCATATTGTTTAATAACAAACATCAAAATCAACCCCCAAATCAAACTGTGGTGCTACCGTTAGCACCATTTTTTTAAACGAGGTCAAAATTACAACATTTTTCAAACATGACTTCAAAACGCAAACAATAGTTCAAAAAAACCTTAAAATCAACACCTAAAACAAAAAATGTTTTTGAATATTTTTTTTCAAAACATTAAAAGTTTAGATAATTTGAAATCATGTTTTTAGCACTTGGTACAATTAAAAACAAAACCTCAAAATCAACCATCAAATTGAAAAGTATTGCTATCAGTAGCACCCATTCTAAAATTGGGGTATGGAAATTACACATTTTTATAAAGTGGTAAAAGAACTCATCATTACTGTAAACAAAATCATAAAATCAACCCTTAAATGTTTACTTTTTAAATCTTATTATCACTCAAATCACAAGGCAATACATAATTCCATGAAGATATTGTTGATACTGAGAGGGGGGTGAATCAATATCAAGTACAATTTACAAACCTTTTCAACTTATACTTAATCCATTCAATTATATCCAATGAGAAATGAACAATAGTATAAGAGTTACACCAATACACCACAATACACCATGCACAATATATGAGAAATAATAAATAGTTATTGTTCAAGGCAAGTAATGACTTCCAAAGGTAGCTACATATTCCAAATGTAAAGGGAGGGATAAAATTCCAAGAGGAAGATACAATCCTCCGATATCAAGAGATTTGAACTCTCCATCCTTGCCCCTTCCTTCCACCCAAGAATATATTAGAGATAATAAAACTTTACATTAAATCATGACCATCAACCAACCATCACATAGAACCTGATAATGCTTCCTGAGACTTCTTCAATTTGTGGAATTCTTCAATTCTTGGAATACTATGATCCTGTAGATAATATTACTCAATGTATTCTCTGAAACTTATCCAATTTTCACTCCTTAAATCATCCCCAAAAATAAGTTATATATAGAATGGTAAACTTTATTCAATTCTGGTTTATTCAGGAGAGCGAACTTGTATAGAATTCCCCGCGCTCAATATTTAACATCAGATTTTGAAACTCACACACAAGAAACTACAGGCCGTACTATTTCCAATTAAATTGCTTCCACTTCATTTGGATTCTCTATGAATAATTCATGACGGGTTTTCCCATAACACCTGTTTATTGACTAGCTTCAGGACTAGTCACAAACCCTATCTTCCACAGAGTGTATCTCCATAATTATAGAGAATCAAGAGATGCAAATTTTATGACAGGTACCTTGATATGTCTTCTCAATACCATAGCAATTTCACCATATGAATCATTCTAGAAAACAAGTTATAGAGAAAATGATAATATGACCTGAAAATAACATACCTTAGAACACATCACCAAAAGACTTCATCCTCCCTTGAAATCCAACCTTCTTTACTTCTAATTTCCTCTGAAATTCAACTTGTGTATCAAATGAATGTATAATGATATTTATTTATACCATTTATGTAACTTCCTTTTAACATTAGGGTCGACTTGACACTTTCTTATTTTGTAATTTTTTTCTTTAATTATCTTCAGGGCCTACATGTACTTCCTTCTTCAATTCACTTTGTCATCTTCAAAAATTCATTTTTCCTCAACCATGAGGATCCACGTGACGTGCCACATACCATTGGAAACAACATGATGTATACTATCCATCCATGGGTGTTGTACCTGCATGTGCATTGTCCTTCATGTCCAAATACCTTCATCAATCTTGCAGTCCAAAACTGATGACTAGGGTTGACATCAATGACAACAACCAATCTTCCAACAAATATCATAATATACTTTAAAAATCCATCATCGCTTTTTAATAATTTTTTTTCTTTTAATAAAAAAAAAGTAAATACAAGTTACATTGAATGAAACATAAATTATTTCTTAAACGTATTGTATTATTGTCCATATTCAAAACATATGAGCTAAATTTTTTTATTATATTATCCATAATCAAAACATATAATTCACAAAACATAAAAAAAGATTCATAAGTTCATGTAAGATCATATGTAAGTTCAATGCTCATTTCTAGTTACCATACAAACATCATCTGGATAAAAAATACATAAAATGTTTCATACACTTATTTAGATTGACTCACAGTTTCTAAAATACCATAAGAGTCTACATTGTATTCATATGAATAATTGGATCAAGATGTATATTATCCATACTCTTCTCTATTGTCGATGAATGCACGATCTTAGTCTACATGCATGCCCAACATTTCATATGTCAAATTCCTTTTAGATCTATGACTAGGTTCAACGGAATCCCATCTTGCATTTATTTATTGTGGCAACAACCTCTTGATAATATTTTTTGTCTTGGAGTACAGAGTTCCTCTCTTTTTCAAATTGAATTCATAAATAAGAATGTCAACATCATCTAATTTTAAGAGGTCAGTGCGATGATGAGTTGTATTTTGACCCTTTCTTTTTCTCTTTCTATTGACGTGTTTCTCAATAACCATTTTTTCTTGTACACACCATTGAAGGGATGTGTACTTGTTGCATACCAATGCACTTCAATTTCAATAACATCATCATTTTGTTTCTCAATATTTATAACCTTTCCGATCCATAATGGATAACCATGTGGATCTTCAGTCGTTAAAACTGCAATCATGCTACCCTCCTTAATATCTTGTATTAAACCACTGTAAATCTATTCCACGGCTTCACGTTGTGTAGGTGGCCTTCATGAACCAATATAGATTTATCTTTCCTCTTCTTGTGTAAACTCAATAGCACCTTGAGATTATTCTTGAATTTCAAGAATGTTCGCCTCTTCATATTCATTTGGAATATTTTGTAGCCAATGAAATGGAGTCTTCAACACTGTATCTTCATTTGTTGAGCTTGAAATTATGTCACTTTGATTATTGAAAAAATACTCCCACCAAAAAAACTCAACAACATCAAAGTACTCATATCTATCCTTAATGGAATTTTTTATTTATTCCAAGCATTCAGAATAATATACATCTCTATTACACCTCCATGCATTATGTATTTCAACAAATGCTTTTAAAAATAATAACTTTGGTGCAAATATTGGAATATTGGGAATGAAATTAAAAAATGCTAAACATAATGAAGGCCCCCATTCTATAGTAGTTGAATATTTCTTTCCCCATATAAGTGTTTTCCCATCAATTTTTTGAAACAAAATTGATGTTGGAAGCTAATGTCATTAAGTTGCTCAATACATTTTTCTTCATGATGTGATCCCTGAATAAATATTCACATGTCAATAATTTATTCTAATATATGAAAAACAATCTCTGGAATATATGCTTTCTTAATACATTTAATCATTGATGGTGGGCTTCCAACATTTCCCCTCTTCAATGTTACTAAAACATGAATGAAAATTTGATAAATATGATCATGAGTGTGTACAACAAGAAGGAAACCAACTTTCACCTTTTGAAATATTCCCATTTCGATAAGCATGCTTAGATATCCAAACAAAAATGATTTTTATTTTCACGACTAGTGTTGTCCAACTGCAGATAGAGAACTTGAGGAAGATTTCTAGACCAATGAGTGAGGACACGATGAATTATGGTGATGGTCAAATTTGCATCATTATGAATATCTGGAGCTGTGAAGTAAACCCTTGGACACATTTTTCCATTGAAAACCATACAACCAACCAAGTGAAACAAAATGAAATTATCTTCCTGTAAATTTTTGGGTGTACAGAAAAACTTTGGTAGAAGTGTTTTCTTCTGGTCCCTGCCATCAATTATCATACCTAAATATTTGTTTGGAGCATCATACCACTTCCGATGTTTTTACAACTTTTTCCTTTCACTTGATTGTTGATTCTGATGTTCTTGAAGTTCTTTGACTATGGAATATGCACATGACATAAAATGAAAATATTGATCATATGTTTTCATAGTTGATAACTATTCAATTTAAAAAAAAAAAAAATAGTAAATACATACATCTTTCTTCCCCTACATATTTATCTCTTCTTGATTTAAGAGTAGCACATTTACTTCAAATCTCCATCCTTGACTTCTTAGGAATACATAAATTGTCGAATTGTTTCTTCCATATTCTTGTAAAATATGCATATGTAACAAAATTACCATTTCCTTAAACACCTTCAACATATCCTTTGTACAAGTTGTAGATTTCCCTCCTTGAGAAATTATCTGGAATATGTATTGTGTCTCTACCTCGCATACACTCTCCATGTTTGGAAAAGAAATCACACATCCATGAAAATGTAGTGTTTGTCAATGGACCACTCTCTCATCCATGATCTACCTTTAAATAAAATGAAGGATCTTTTCCAACCTTGTTTGGATTCTTGATAGACAAAGATTTCCAATTGAGTGAATATTTTTTGAAATCCTTTCTGCAAAGTAAAATATTCCCAATGCGATACTTATATCCTGTATTGGTGGATATCATGCACGCCATCAAATACGAATTTTGCATGATATTATTCAATGACAAATATTTCTTCCTTTTATTCAAGGCATACATGTATTCCATGTTTTTCAAACAATTCTTTTGACAACATTCACTTGGAATCAATTCACTTATGGGAATTGATTTAGTGAGAAATTCTTTCCTAGACCTTGTAGAGCTAGAATGATTTGGATTGACATAAAAAGTTCTTGTCCTAGTCCTAGACACAATGTTTCTTTGCAATGTATCCACTATATCATCAACCTCACTAGACGGATTTTCCTTATCACCAGAAGGAATATCAAGCAAAACATTGTCAGGAGACTTAACTAGAGAATGTCTATCACCTTGATTTGTTGCTACTGAATGATTGAGAACATCATCATGAACATAATCATTTGGAGGAAAATCATCATCAACGTTGTGTCCACCATTGAAATAATCATATTCATTTCTTTCAAAATCCCCACTTGAGTGAAAATTTTCACCATCCTACTTAGTGCCTTGAAAATCTTCATCAGTATCTTGAAAATCCTCACTTGGAGGAAAATCAACATCATCAACATTGTTTCCTTTTAATTTACCACTCAGGAAAGAGTGTCCACCAATGGTGTATTCATCTTCACTACTTTCAAAATCCCCACTTGAGAGATATTCTTCATCATCCTCATTACTGGATTGAAAATTCTCACCTGGAGCAAAATCATCATCACCAACATTGCTTCATTTAAATTCCTCATTTGGGAAAGACTATCCAACATTTCCATAATCTTCATCATTAATTTTAAAATCCACACTTGGGGGGAATTATTCATCATTCTCATGTTTAAATATTGTGGATTAGATCAATCCCTTTTTGTGGATTGATCATGTCGAGCATTGTAATTGACCAAATCCTTTTTGGTGGATTGGTCAAACCATAATTGTATTATGAAAATTAAGAAGTCGACCCCTACGAAATTTAAAGTGGTTTTAACCACTCGGAAGACAAATCGGACCTTCCCCAATGAAGACACACCTTTTCATCACCTGTCATTTTGTATAAATAAAGGAAGCCAACGCCTCATTTGTTCACTCACTCATTTGATCATCCAGAGAGAGAGGCACATTGCTTAGTAAAGGATATTCTCTAGTGTATGGTTTATTGTCTTGGCATTGAATTGGTTATCTATATTAAGGAAGTTTTTGTTGGGGTTTATTCCCCATAAGGGTTTCCTAGGATAAATGTTGTGTATCTTGTGATTATGTTTCTCTCAGTTATCCTATCTATTTTATGATTATCTAGTAAATTGAAAACAAACCTAACAATATCTTAAACCTTAACATGGTATCATAGCTAAGCTGAAGAGAGAATCTTTCACTGGATAAATAAAAATGTCATTATTATCATACAAGAAAATTAGGGCTTTTTATTGAAGAGGAATTTCATCCCAAAAATCATCTAGAAAAGTACTCCCTATCCTAGGGAACTCATTGGCACCTTCAGTGCACCTTTTTAGTGGATATAACTCCCAGAAAGTGAAACCCTAGTTTTCATCGGTACTAGAAAACTAGAAGTACCAGAAAACCAGAAGAACCAGAAAACCAGAAGTACCAGTCTTGAATTCTTCTGGTCAAGTTTGAAGGGGAAAAAATTGGAATTTGTGAAATCTAACTACACCAGGCTACTCGCCTCAGCCAAGCGCACCTCCTGGTAAGTTCAAAATTAAATTTTGAGAATTTTCATTTTTTGGTCATTTTCGTAGCTCCAAGTAAAGATGTCTGCACACACTAAGCTTGTTGACAAGATAAAACGTGTGGAAAAATCCATTCTTGGAAGTATAAGATTGCACTCATTCTTGAAGAGAATTACCTAGCAAGATTAATTAAAGAAGATGTACCAGAGCTTTCCAATGCTACAACTAAAGAAAAACACCAAAATGACACAGTTAGGGCCAAAAGAATCATTGCATATTCTATTAAAGATCACTTGATTCTTCAAGTGGATTCAAAGAAGACTCCAAAAGAAATGTTTGATGCCCTAACCAAATTATATTAAATAAGGAATATCAATCAGAAGATGAATCTAAGAACTCAACTCAAAAGTACAAGGATGCAGAAAGGAGAAACAATTAAGGAATATTTCTTCAGAATATCACAATTCAAAGAACAACTAGAAGAAATTGAAGATACTATAGATGAATACTAACTTATAATGACAAACCTTAATTGTCTCACAATAACTTTGGATGCATTCATCCAAACCATCTGTGCCAGAAAGGAGAAACTACACTTTGACAGTATTTGGGAAGAATGTGTTCAAGAAAAAGAAAGAGTACCTAACCGAGAAGATTGCTATCAAGAGATGAAGATAAATCCCTATATACTCATACTAAAGGAGGAATAAATATGTATTACTTCCATAAATAAACTCATAAGGAGTCTCACCCCCAAAAAACAATCATACATAAAGAATTTCACCTCCAAGGAGATTCCAGAAGTTTCAAAAAGGTTAAAGAGGAGAAAAAGATTTCTCATCCTACCAATGTTACCATTGTGACAAGATGGTACCTATTGCTAAGAATTTTCTAGCTATAAGAGAATAATACAAGAAGAGAAACAAGAGGCACCATTCCCACACAGTTGAAGATGAAGAGCCACCCACGAAGATGATAAAAGAATAGATTGAAGACTATGTATTAGTCTCTTCCCTCTCAGGATCAATGTCACCTAGTGAAGACACTTGGCTCATAGATAGTGGTTCTTCCAAGCACATAACAGGTCAAAGAGACATTCTCTCTTGCCTTACAGAAAATAATTTTCCCTAGAAAGTTACACTTGGAAATGATTATAAATGCCCTATCAAAGAAGTAGGAGAATCAAATTACAAACATGATTCAGGGACCCCGATGAAGATGAAGGATGTANTGTACCAGGTTGGACAAAGAACTTACTTTCTATTTCAACTTTAGAGAAGAAAGGATTCAGAGTTTCCTTCATAGATTGAGAATTTCTTATGTGTCCCAAAGGAAAAACCATGGAAGAAGAAATTGTTATTGGAAAAGAAGAAGGTGTCTTGTATAAGATAACGGGTCACTCAGAAGCAGCCTTGACCCTTCCCATTGAGAATCCATGTGAACTTTGGCATAGAATACTATCTCACATTAACTACAAATCCTTACCATATCTAAGCAAGGCAGTCACAGGTCTACCAGAATTCAAGGTTGACCATAAAGGTGTTTGCAACTGATGTGCACAAGGAAATAACATCAAGAACCCTTTCCCGAAGAGAGACAATAAGGCATAAGGAGTCCTAGAGATCATTTACTCAGATTTATGTGGCCCAATGTCATAAACCTCCATTAGTGGGTATGTATAATATGTGTCTTTTATTGATGACTATTCTCGCAAAACCTGGGTGTACTTTTTAAAATCAAAAGATGAAGTGTTCTGTAAATTCAAGGAATTCAAAGCCTTGATAGAAAATATTTCTGAAAGAAAGATCAAGATACTCAGGTCAGATAATGGAGGAGAATACACCTCAAAATATTTTGCAAACTTTTGAAAATATTATGGGATCAAGAGGGAGCTCACCACTCCCTACAATACGCAACAAAATGGTGTAGTGGAAAGAAATATCAAAACCATAATGGAAGCAGTGAAGACTATGATCCATGATCAATATCTTCCAATGCAATTATGTGAAGAAGCAACAAAAACAATAGTATATGTACAAACCAAATTGTCCCATAGTGCACTTGGGTTCAATACCCATGAAGAGATTTTCTCTGGAAAGAAGCCAGAAGTAAGCCATCTCAAAATATTTGGCTTCCCAGTATTTGTACACATCCCGAAAGAGAAGAGAATCAAGATGGACCCTTCAGGAAAGAAGGGAATATTTGTTGGATACTATGAGGTCTACAAGGCCTTCAAGGTTTATATACTAGGTTACCATCATATTGATATCAATAGGGATGTAACCTTTGATGAAGATGCAACACTCTATAAATCAAGAATATTTCATCTTGAAGAAGTATATGAAGAAGAACCTGTGGCTCCCAGATTTGTAGAACCAGTGAGGGAAGTCATAATTTACCCTGATAAGGAGATTCTAGAATATCATGACACAATATAATATGAAGAACCTCCCCAAATGACGATATCCCACAAGATAAATCTAGCCTAGGAAAGGGAACTTATTCAATATGGAGAGAAGTATGGTGCCCCCGAAGGAACCATGAGACAAGCGAAGAAACCCAAGCGATTCTCTAGTTATATGGCTTTGATGTGTGATCTCTTAGAGAAGAAGCCTACTTTCTATTGGGACTCAGAAATGTCACATTTTCATCCAAATTTCCCTTCGTCATTCTTCATACTTCATCACCCCAATAACCTTTCATGATATCATTTTCAGAAATATATTTGGGTTTCATATTATTATTTTCCACTTTATTCATTTTAGTATTAAAAAGAAATCTGTGATTAAATATTAGAAAATTGACATGTTTTCATATATATCTCAAAAATGTGTGAGCTTTGTAATGCGTAGGAATATGTGAAGGATTAATTCAAAAAGACTTCTCAAATATCTCCTCCACCATTTCAAGGAGATAGTTATTCAAAGCCTATTCCAAGGAGAAGATCATGGAGATTTGGTTGGCATATCTTATCCAAGATTTGTGAGAGACATGTGGAGGATTTGAAGGGATCATATTTTGTAATAATGGGGAAGTAGTTGAGAGAATAGTGGATCTGTAATTATAATATGGTTATCTTATCTTCAAGGCTCTCATGTATAGAAGAGAGTGCTCTCTCTCCGTTTCATTAGTATGGAATGAATCTCAGAAAACTGGATTAGTATTAGATTTTTATGCAGAGTCTGAGTTTTGTAATTTTGGAGAAAGGGATTCTTAGTTTGATTCATGATTTCATTATTGTTTCATGATTTGTCATTTGATTCTTGTAATGTAATTTGATATAGCTTCATTGGTGTGAGCTCACATATATGTTGTTTGTCATTAAACTCTTCACATGTTGTATTGCTTTTCCTTCATGTAATTTTTCATTCCTAGATTAATTTGATTTCAACAATTTCATTTCAAAAGTGTGTGTCAGATTTAAGGAGAGTTATATTACATTAATTCCACTTCGGTCCTGCACATATAGTGCGTGTGATTTGTAAGCCTACGAACCTCGCATTGACAAATTAAATGGTTGGGAAAGTACTACAACGCAATTAATACAACATTAGTTCAACCCAACACTTTCTTTGAAGAATCTATTCAAAAGAAAGAATGGTCAGATGCCATGATAGAAGAATACCAATCCATTATAAAGAATGATGTATGGAAAATAGTTCCCATACCAAAGAGCTAGGATGTGGTATCTTCCAAATGGATTTTAAAAATAAAACATGCTGCTACTGGAAGTATTGAGAAATATAAAACAAGGTTTGTTTCTCGTGGATTTTCTCAAAAGGAAGGCATTGACTATGAAGAGACATTTTCTCTTGTAGCTAGATACACTTCAATCATAACCATCATAGCTCTTGCAACTAAGATGAAGTGGAAGTTACACCATATGGATGTGAAAACAACTTTCTTTAATGGTGTCAGTGATGAAGATGTGTATATAGAACAAACTCAAGGGTTTGAAGTTGAAGACAAGAAGACTCATGTTTTCAAGTTGAAGAAGGCTCTGTACAGATTGAAGCAAGCTCTTTGAGCTTGGTATGGCAGGATTGACAGTTTCTTGATGAGCTTAGGATTTACAAAGAGTAAAGTTGATTCTAACCTTTACTTGAAGGTTATGAATGATGAGCATGTTATATTGCTGTTATATGTGGATGAATTATTCTTAACTAGAGAAGAAAAACTCATCACTGATTGTAAGAAGAAGATCACTGCAAAATTTGAGATGAAAGACCTTGGACTAATGCACTATTTCTTAGGTCTTGAGGTCTTGCAGAGCCCAGAAAAGATCTCCCTTAACCAAGGGAAGTATGCAGTTGAAATACTGAAGAGATTTGATATGTTGTAGTGAAAATCCATGAATACACCCATGGAAACAAAGTTGAAGCTCCTGGTTGACACTTCGTTAGAATTGATTGATTCTACATTGTACAAAGATATCATTGGATCGTTGATGTATCTGAAAAACACCAGGCTAGATATATTTTTTGTTGTGAACACCTTGAGTCAATTTCTAGTAGATCCCAAACGTGTTCACCTAGTTGCTGCAAAACATGTTATTTTTAGATTGTGGTCTCAAATATAGTGGATATCATGACTTCAGACTGAGTGGTTATATAGATTCTGATTGGGATGGAAGTGTCTCTGACAAAAAGAGCACTTTAGGATATTGTTTCAATCTGAGGTCATCCATGATCTCATGGAAGAGTAGGAAGCAATCAAGAATTTCTCTCAGCACGACAGAAGAAAAATACATTGTTGCATGTTCCACCAGTTGTGAAGCCATATGGCTTCAAAATTTGTTGGCAAGTATATTCGATATGGATATGGAAGAAAATATGATTCTATGTGATAACCAAAGTTGCATAAAGATGATAGAGAACCCTGTGTTCCATGACAAGTAAAAAAAAATAGAGATCTGATATCATTGCATCCGTGATATGGTGCAGAGAGGATCCATAAATCTCCCGTATGTTATCACAGATGAACATATTGTTGGTGTGTCGACCACACCACTATATTGTGTAAAGTTTGAGCACTTTTGAGATAAGCTTGTTGTAGTCCAAAAGTACCTCCCTCGAAAGGGGGAGTAGTGTTGATGTCAGCCTGGTGCTGAATATTTCCAGCTTCGTGTTGATGTTGTTGTGATGCCAACATAGTGATGAATATTTCCATCTTCATGATGATGTTGTTTTGATGCCATCCTAGTGCTGAATATTTACATCTTCGTGTTGATGTTGTTGTGATGCCAGCCTAGTGCTAAAGATTTTCAACTTTGTGCTGATGTTGTTGTGATGCCAGTCTCCTGTTGAAGATTTACAGCTTCGTGTTGAATATTACTAGCTTCATGCTGATGTTATTGTGATGCTAACCTTGTGATGAATATTTCTAGCCTCATGTTGATGTTGATGAGATGCCAGCTTCATGATGAAGATTTACAGCCTAGTGTTGATGTTGATGATGCTTCAGCCTTCATGTTATGATGATATAGTTTTTGATGATGCTCCATCCTTCATGTTGTGATTCTATTGTTATTGTTGATGCTCTAGCCTTTGTGTTGTGATATTGGTGTTGTTGATGTTGTATCAGCCATGTGCTCTTATTAATGATGATGCATTATTTTTATACTAATCCATGTTGATGCAGATGATGATGATTCCATTCCAATTCCCTGTTGTGAATGATGATATTGATGATGAGAAAAAATTTCGATGATTTATAGATATGCCAGTCAATGTTCCAGATGTTGTTGATGTTGCTTCCCTCTCTCTCTCTCTCCTGATGATTTTGTGGAATACCCTTCTTGTTAAGGTGGAGTGTTGAAATATTGTAACTGCAAAGAGTATTCTATTTATTATTCATTAGATCAATCCCATTTTGTGGATTGATCATGTTGGGCATTGTAATTGACCAAATCCCTTTTTTTGGATTGGTCAAAACCTAATTGCATTATGAAAATTAAGAAGTCGGCCCCCAGGAAATTTAAAGTGGTTTTAACCACTCAGAAGACAAGTCAGCCCTGCCCAACGAAGAGACACCTTTTCAACACCTTCCAATTTGTATAAATAAAGGAAGTCAATGCCTCATTTGTTCACTCACTCATTCGATCATCCAAAGCGCAAGTTTGGTAGCTACAGTTGGAGAAGAAGGAAGAGAGCGAGGTGAATTTCTTAGTAAAGGATATTCTCTAGTGTTTGGTTTATTGTCTTGGCAATGTATTGGCTATCTATATTAAGGAAGTTTTTTCTAGGTTTTTTTCCCCGTGAGGGTTTCCCAGGATAAATGTTGTGTATCTTGTGATTTTGTTTCTCTAAGTGACCCTATCTATGCTATGGTTATCTAGTAAATTGAAAATAAATCTATTAGTATCTTAAACCTTAATACCTCATTCGTTCCTTGCATATCCTCACTTGGAGAAAAATATTCATCAGTACCTTTAAAATCCTCACTTGGAGGAAATTCATCATCACCAACGTTGTTGTCTTTAAATTCCCCACTCGGAAAAGAATATCCACCATTGTCATAATCATCTTCACTACTTTTAAAATTTCCACTTGAGGGAAATTATCCATCATATTCATTAGTGCCTTGGAAATTATCCAAAATTTTCCCCAAAATATTCCCCAAACTTTCACCCCAAAATATTCCCTCCAAACTTTCCCCCTCAATTTTTTCCCTCCAAAATTTCCCCCCAATTTTTTCCCTTTATTATTTTCCCTTAAAGATTAAAAACAACTTTTACTCATTTATTTCGTTATTTACATGTTAAATACAATATTTCTCATGTTTATTTATTTATCCCACATTCATTAAACATAGCGATGATCCATATAATTTTAAGTATATATGTAGACAATATACCTAATTTGTATTTATCCCACATTCGTTATACTAACAATAATTTATATCATCTGTGTTATATATATACTGTCTTGTTTTATATTTTTACGTTGTGTGATATCTTGGGCAATATTCATTAAAGAATTTGGAGAAAGCTACAAGGGAGAAACATCGAGAAGACGTGAATCTAACATTTCAGAGGTTAGTTATTTTTTAAATTCTAACCATTTACCAAAAAAACAATTATAATATCATCTTAGAATCACATAATAATTTTTCGTGCGAAAATTAAAAAACCTTAAATGTTTTTATATGTTTTCTAATTTTTTCTAAAAATTCTCATTTTATTCTAAAAATTCTCATTTTTTTCTAAAAATTCTCAATTTTTTTTAAAAATTGAGACTTTTTTCAAAAACATTTAACAAAATCCTTAATATTGTTTGAAAAAAAAAGAAAACAAAGTCAAATTTAGGTATAGTTTTGTAAAAACAATTAGCTTTGTTTATTGTTTTTTACTCAAATGTTTTTAGTTTTGGACCATGGTGGTTACTGGGCAATGTCCGAGGCTTGGTTGTGGACCACGACTAAGGCATTGTCCCACAAGATCTTACCTTAGTCGCGGGGGGGATCGGGTGATGCTCGACATTTCCCTAGCCCAACCAGCCCCGTGACCAAGCCATGGGCATGCCTATGGCTTGGCCATGGGGCTGGTTTCCCATGGCCAAGTCACGGTCCCATGACCATGACTTGGCCATGAGGGGATATCTCCGTGGCCAAGACATTGGCACACAAATGGCTTCGCCAAGGGTATGGAACGGATAGGGAGATGTCAGGAATCACCCCAACCCCCCATGGCCAAGGCACGACCCCAACATAAGCCTAATAATTCCATGTGTCAATTTTTTTTAAATATGGATCAATTTTTTTTAAATATTTTTAAAAATTAATTCTTATATTCATTTTTTTTTTAGTTCGTTATAATGTAAAATACCTAATTTTATTTTTTTATCTTATAGGAAAATGGCAGGAACGATATTATCTATGAATATCTCTGGATCAAGACCTACAATAATGGCATCCAAAATGGAAATTGGAACATCCATGAATGTTAGGAAACACAATGATAGAATAACACCTGAGCTATCAAGAGAAATGAAGAATGTGAAAACAAATTGGAATCTATGGAAGGTGAAAACAAATTGGAATATTCTTGGTTTGTTAAAGACAAACAAGGAAACAATGGAGATCATATATATTTGTAATGTGCCAAATTAAAACATGTGAAAGGAAATTATTTGTCATTTGGCTTGTTATGATATATATGTTTGGTGCCAGCCACAAATATTGTTTATGCACTTGTCAAAAAAGGCAGAACTTATATGAAGTTTAGATATTGTTTCAAATTGAGAAATTATAACAAGAATGAATGTTTTTTAGAATTATGTGTATCCATCGTTGATGACATTGAGAAAGGAAATGTAAGTTTTTAATTTTTATTTTTGTGTCATTTATTATTTTTAGTACCATGGTAATTTTTTAATTTTATTTAACATGAAAATGTTATATTTTATTTTTACAAGATTTTTTTGAACGACTTTCACATATGTTAGTGGGGATTTACTCTACAGAGAATAATATCATGGATGTCATCAACACTTTTCATATTGAAAAGGCACAAGAAGAAAGGAAAAATAAACAAAAAGTAATGGAGGTTGAACCTGGAAGAGTAGATAGAGAAGAACATGAAAGAAGAAAGAAAAATCCTCATTCTATAAATCCTAAAAGGGTTACATTTGAAAATGAGGAAACTCCAAATGAATATTTTGTTTATATTGGTCCCAATGATGTTATCACTCCTTCTCACAAAAATAATAAACAAGATAAACGCAAAAGACAGATGAATAACGATGAGTCTGTTCTTATTAATTATGAAGAAATCATTGTTTTAGATGAAACACATTTAAATCATAAGAGGAAGAAAACAATTGTTGATAATGTTCAAGAAGCCATCATTAGCTCAGAGTATTATAGTGAATTTCCTAAAGGTAGGAGAGAAATAATAACACTAGGTGTTGATCTAGAGGATGGTATTATGAAAAAAACACAAAATGCCATTCAAAATAGAATGGGTATGGTGAACGTAGTTGATGATGGCCACACATTTCAGTTTAATGTGAAACAACTTTATAAGCGCACAAAATTGAAAGAAAAATATCAAATTAGAAAACTCCATAACTTGCATATTCACAATTTGAAATCATTGATTAGGTAAAATCCGTATGCACATGTGGTTGACTACCTAGTTCTTGTTGACCCAATGGAATTTCCTACAAGGGAAGAATATGATAGATCAAAATGTTTTGACTACAAATATTATGTGATAGGAGGAAATAATTTTGCAGAGGCTAGAATAGAATTGATGCAAGAATAACCCAATAATCCTCTTTTTGAGGCAGTCACATGCATAATTCATGTCAGTTTAATTGATTCAGAAGACAATTTACTGGCATGGGATCATAACACAGAAACTGAGTACATAATTTATATGAATTTCATTCAAAGGGTGATATTTATCCATAATGAATTTTCTGAAATATGTTGTGGGGAGAGATCAAATGTGGATGTAAAGTTTTGGAATCAATGTTGTATGGAAATAGGATTTTCACTTGATGATGAAAAAAAAAAAAAAATCACGAAGGAAGTGATATATTTAGAGTTGTGGATATATATTTTCAATTGGGATTTAGAACTGGACATGTATGGGATTTTATAGATGAGATATTCACCCTATGAGAAAATATTAGTATCAAAAATCAGAGAGTTAGGAAGTCTAAACCATCGATATGTGGCACAAGTAAGACAGGTCCTTACATTAAAAATATTCCAAATGATATGACTATAACACCTTGGAGATCAATACAGGGAGTGAAGGATGATAAACTTATCATAACTATATTATCACGTGTTAGGTCGAGATAATTGTCAATGGAAGAAGTGTGTGATGAATTTAAAAAGTAAGTTTGTTAAGTTATTTTTATTTATGTTAGGACAAGAAAATTATTTTTTTTAGTTTAACATATCAATGTTCTAAGTAATTATATATATATATCATTATAACACTATTTTTCTTTTTTTATTTAGTCACAAGGTGTATATGAGAATACAAGAGAAAATGGTCAAGATGTTCAATGAAAAAAGTTGGGATGATGTTAAACTCAACTAACCAGATTCAAGATCTTCAACAATATTGAAACAATTTTTTGTTGCATTCAAGAAGGTATGTTGATTTATTACATTCATATTATTCATTTGTAAGTAAATTTATTTATATTTTAATAGTTATAGATATATAACTATATTTTTTTGTTTCATTAAAGATGCCAAAGAAGAATGCAGATGGAGTACCCAAAACTTTCAAAAGTTTTATTCAAAAAACCAAGTTTTAAAGAGAAAGAAGGAGACGTGTTCAAAATGTTCAACTTGATGACACCCTTGATCACCACATTTGGAATGGGTTCAACACTGCTCAATATAAAGTGATATTAGGTGATTGTGAACAACTTGCAAATATTGTTCCTAAAAAGGAATATTCCCTAGTTATTGTGGATATCCCTCATGGTTATAATATCCAAAACATTGGATATGATACTGAGCCTTATACTTACCAAGCATTCAATAAAGTGGTTATGGGATTTACGAAAGTTACAACATCACCATTTTGGATATTTCCAGTATTTCATTCAGACACAAAACAAGGATTAGTACAATCAAGGTTCAAGGGGAACAAAAAGACAAGGATGCAATTTATTTGGTAAGATATTGAAAGTGTATGTTTAGAAATTAAGATTAGAAACCAATTTTATTAATTCACAAGTTAATTGAATTTGCACTTATTTATGTTATAGGAACAAGCCTAATATTCATATCTCCAATAGAGAATCATTTAAATTTGATTTTGAGAGTACACATCTTGCAACATGGACAACATATGATTCTTATAATTATATTCTTATCAATGCAATGGATGGAGATACTCCTAGTAGTATATTTTTATACAATGTTGTGGTTAGAAATATAACATATTAGGAAAATTATTTGAAAGGGGAGATGGTTAAAATTTATAAAAAACCACAAGCATTAATTAATTATCTTATAGATACATTTTCAAATGAAGGAGATTGGGTTTTGGATTTGTTCTCTGGTTCAAGTAAGAATTATGATCTAATATTTATGAAATTGTACTTCAATCTTATATTATTTTTAATTTATGTCTTTTTACAGTATCTAACATCATTATTTATTTTTTATTTGGTGATTAGGTACAAAATTAGTGTGTTTCCTACAATAAGGAAGGAATTTAATAGCCATTGAAAGTGACCCAATGCAGTGTAGTTTTATTCAACAAAGAATTAATGCTATTCCAACTCTTCCAGATGAAATGCAAGAAGTTGGTTTAAGGAAAGGATATTTTAGTGAATCAAAGGTGGAAAAATTGTCAAAGGAACTTCAAGTACCATTAGGAGTAATGATTGGAAATGATCACTTTGGAGAATATGCAGATATCAAAGAGTCAATGGAAGAACAAAATGAAACAATGGAAGAAAAAAATGACATCAAAGAAGATGATAATGTGTCTGCTGAGATTGATGAATTTGGGATGTATGATATTGTTTATTAGTTTTAATATGCCTTTGATGAGCTATAACTGTAATGTTTTGACTTTCAGATTTTAAAATAAGAATAAAGATGTATCTATTGTTGTTTTGTGATGAATCTTTTTATTTTTATTTTTTTCATTTTATTTGTATGTGAATCACTATACATTGGAAAAATTTATTAAATGTTGTCATTTTTTACTTCAAATGTATAAAAATATGAAAGAAAATGATAATTTTTTTTAAAATTCTAAATTTTTTTGTTCAATCATGTTGTGATATCCTCAATTGTTAGAAAACAAATTCCAAGTTGAATTTAGAAATATTTTTCCATTTATGCAAATTAAAATTTAGAAATAAATTTCAATTTATGGAAAATATGAATTTAGAAATAAATTTCAATTTATGAAAAATACGAATTTAGAATTTTGGAATATGTAATTATTATTTTTATGATTGTTGGGAAAAGGTTTGACATGCCCAATTGTCTTGTTTTGATGAATAGATGTATGAGACAAACTTTTAAATAAATTAAATGATGGGAGACAAATGGAACAACTAGGTTAAAAATAACTGACTATGAATCCATGAGTGGGGAACAAGTTTGAGTTAACTCAGAGATGATTTTTACAAGTGTCAGAAGTTGAGTTCTGTAACTGGAAGCCCCTGAAAATCATGGATTTGTAAAGATGTAAATTTCCCCAAGGAGGGGAAGGAATGGAAAGACCTAGGAACAATGTAAATACACCATATGTGGGAAGCAGGACACTGCTTAGTATGTTGGGAATGAGAATTGTCTTGTTGTTATGAACACATATGGTGTGAGGAAAAACATTTTCTGAACTGTTGAAGGTGACAGTGACTAAGGAGTGTGACTCATTTTTCCCTTATGGAGTCATGGTCAGGCTAGGGGGTGATCAGGACAAGTGATCGGGGATGTTGTGTTTCTACGGTTGGGAGGAATGTGGTTGCTCCATTTGTTTCCCAGCATCAGTATTCATATATGTATCTTAGCTATGTACTTTTATGGTTGATGTTATATTGTTTATGTTATATGGTTAATGTTGTGTTTTATATTCCATATATATATCCAAATCTGTTTAAGTGGACTGTGTAGGCGTGTTATATTCGTGGCTTGCCACTATGCAAGAGTATCTATAGTGACATTATATATATATATATATATATATATATATATATATATATATATATATTATAACTGTGTACATGTGCCTATTGGCCATGATAGACTTATTTCTTTGATGGTTGTTCATTTGCTATACAAAATCAACATACTTCAGAATGAAACAAGTATATAAATAGTCTGTAATGAAATTTCTACTATTATGTTGATTATAGTTGGAAAGGAATAAAAGTCCCAAATACATTCTCTTTATCTATTAAAAAACAAATATATCTGATACAATAGATCTCAGAATGTTTGACAAAATACATTTATTACATTCAATAGGTCGCTGACCAAATAGTAAAGATGGGGTTTTCATAGACCCAAGAACTCCACAACTAGTTTAAACATAGCTTTAAAGGGCCTACATAAAATTGCTTGTAACTGAAGTGAATGCATGCATGGACCGGTGAAGGAAACACATGGAACCCAAATACCTTTTGGTGGCATGACGCTTCTTTCACCAAGTGTACTGTTATTTCTAACCTGCAAGAGAAATAATGTGAAGGTATTAATAACTTCACTAGTGTTCAAGTCATTAAAGAATGAGATAAATAAAATAATTTGGGGCATAAAGTATCTTGGATCCATTGTGAATATCGAATTTCCTTTGTTTTCCATTGCGAAGTAGTCGATCCATGAATCAGGAGGAGGAGTGTGTTCATAACCATCTGATGGGTTCCCTCGCAAGAAAAAGGGACTCATCATCAAAATATATCCATGTATAAGTTATTCACTTGTGAAATTCAGGAAAGAAAATAAACATTTAATAAAGTTTTGTTTCTTCGTCATTCCTGTACATGTCTTAAGAATATGAAATACAGAGAATGGTTATAAACAAGAAGTACAGAATGAAATCAAAGAGAAGAAACTTAAAAAATAATAATTTAATAGAGAAGCAGTGACAATGAGATAAAGATGATAGAAATTTATCCTCGAAGTAGTGTTTGTACAGAGTAATAATAAAAAAAATTACTTACCAACAATTACCAAAATCTTGTATAGAGGACCAAAAGAACATAAGTAATTTACTATGATGAATTTAACAATTAAACAGAGCTACCAATTATTTTCTCGTAACAAAAAGATGAAATTCCGACAAGGATAATGCTCACAATAAAGAAATCATTAAATTAATAAGTATTTATAGAGGTGCACAGGCTGCGATCTGGGTATATATGGATAATGTTCACAGTAAGGAAAGTGTTAAATTGAGAAGTATTTATAGAGACACAAGGATGCGATATGGGTACATAATTACTGTAAGAACCTAATGAGCTTGTTAAGGTTTATTAATGCAAAAACATATTATCCAAATCCCTTCTAAAACATTTTATCATGCATACAACCGAAGATATTATGAATGGTGATGAATATAGGGTACAACAAGTAATAAACAAGAAAACCATTTTGTTTTATTATAGAGTTTCAAATTCTTTTCTGTTTCAAGAAAACGTTATGCAAGTAATCCCTACCTCATGTAGATATAATTTTAGTTTTATCAGACGATCTAGGAAAAGAAGGTTGTTGTCAAGGTGGATGTAATGCTTTAACAAGTGACAGAGCACGATTTTTCTCAGACAGATAAATCTATTAACCAGTGAATACATACAGAGAAATTATGATTTCTACTTAAAAACAAATTAAGGTTTTTATACTTTCTATACAAATAAACTGAATTCGATTAAGAATTTAACCATATGAAAATTAAACGGTCAAGTCTGTAATGAATGTTAATAAGCGCAATAGACTTCACAAGTTATGACGAAGTCCTAGAATAGCAAGAACAACACTATAACTCTTTCGGGAAATGACTTTCATCAAGGGCCTACACCTACTAAGCCTCAAGGTTGATGATTATTGTTGTACAAAAATTCCAGACAAGTGTCTGTGGGGTGTAACTACCTCTGTTCAAACCTAAAACCAAATGATTAAGGGGGAAAAAAAGGGTTTACCTTATGGAAACTCCTTACAATGAATTTTGACCACGAGTTTGACAGGGAAGAAAACCAAAAGGATACAGGCTTGATTACTTATAGTCAACAGAGAAGAAACATAGTAACCCTATCTCTTGAATCAAACCTGATTGATAAAACTTAAAGGATTAAACATAAAAGACAAGTGAACCCTTTATTAGAGTGGAACTTGTAACATAACGTATATAGAGGTGAAACAATATGTGGTCCAACCTTCAAATCAAAAGAAAAATAAGGAATGTGACATAGAACCACAAAGAATACTTCTTTGCACCAAGAATGCATGGCACCAGAAAACCCTTTACA
>JASDQU011440380.1:3879-23725 GCA_032191745.1 Picea mariana | reverse complement strand
GGAGCTTCCCTCAAGTTGTAGCCTGAGAAACTAGGGGGGCTGGAGCCTCCTTCCAGTTGCAGCTGGAAAACAAAGGAAGTTGGTACTTCCAATGAATGTAATTCTTCAAGACATATAAGAAAAAGCATTCTGTGGTTTTCTCCCGATTTGGGTTTCCACGTAAAACACTGGTGTATTGTGTATGTGTGTGATTGTTTATTTATTACTGGTCATTATTGGATAATAATTCTACATTGATATAACATTTGAAGAAAAAGGATTATAATTACATTATTACTAATTCACCCCCCCTCTCAGTAATCCAACATGATGATATGATTGAATATGAATAGGGCTGCAGTTTTTCCAGTATTATCGAATGTAGGAATTGCCTCGGCCCATTTCGTGAAATAATTCATGGCTACAATAATGTATCCATGCCCCCCAACCGAGTGAGGGTTACATGTCATGAAATTGATACCCCATTTAGCGAAAGGTCCAACGAAAACTACAGGGTGTAAGGGAGAGGGATGAGATCTTATCTTGTGATTGTACATTTGACAAGCATGGCACTTCTAGACGAGAGTTATACAGTCTTTAAATAAATAAGGCCAAAAGTACCCTACTCGTAATATCCTTTGGGCAGTGGCATACCTAGACATATGACCGCCACATGCTCTAGAGTGGCAGTCATTCAAAGCTTTCTCAGTCTCATCAAGGGGGAGACAATGTCGAAATATAGAGTCAACACCATGGTGATAAAGAGTGTCACCAAGAATGATGTATTGACGAGCTTGATACCGTATGCGACGACGGTCTGTAGTAGAGAGTTCGGGCTGGAAAGTTTGAGTCTAGAGATAAATGATGATATCTACATACCAAGCATCATCAAAACTGATTAGAAAAAGGGATTCATCTGGTAGGGAATCCTTTGCCACATTTTCTGTCTCAGTAGAGGGAAGGTCACATATCAGTTCGGCAAAAACCAGTGACTTATTCGACTTAGAGCGTTCAAACTTTAAGTCAAACTCTTGGAGGATGATGATCCATTTGGAGTAATTTCCCTCTATAAACTGGCATGTAAGGATATGTTGCATAGGGTTGCAAGAAGAAATGACGATTGTCTTGCATAATAGGATATAGTGACAAAAACGTAGGACAGCTTGAACAACTGCCAAGGCTAGTTTTTCCACATGTAAGTATTTGGCTTTGGTAGTCGTGAGACTCCGACTCAAATAATAGATTACATGTTTTTTGTGTGAATCATCTTCTTGGACTAAAACCATGGCAATGGTAGAGTCCGAAGCGGCGAGGTAAAGGAAATAGTCACGACTGTAATCTGGTGGGAAAAGTAGTGGTGTTCATGTTAGGGAAAGTTTCAAAGCTTTGAAGCATTTTTTGGAAGTTTCATCCTATACAAACGTAGAACCTTTCTTCAACAGTCGAGTAAACCCTAGCGTTAACTCGACATAATTTGGTATGAAACGCTGCAAAAAGTTTTCCTTCCCTTGCAAACTTTGGAGCTGGTGAACTGTAGAAGGAGGAGGTAGATTAAGGATGGCCTCAACCTTCAATGGATCCACCCTAATGCCATGAAATGACACAATAAAACCTAGAAGTCATCCAGACTCCACACGAAAAACACATTTGTGTGGGTTTAAATGTATATGGTAGTAACGACAGTGAAGTAAAATGGCTTGGAGATCGATCAGGTGGTCTTGGCGACGCATGGAATGTGTCGATAGATCATCGAGATACGGTTGTACAATGTGCTTAATATCGTGAAAATAATAAGACATGGCACGTTGAAAATTCGCACCAACATTCTTCAAAATGAAAGGAAGTTTTTGCTAGGAGAAAGTACCCCAAGGACAGATGAAAGCAGTTTTGTGTCGATCCATGAGTAAAATGTTGATCTGGTTATAGCCGGAGAAATTGTCCATTAATGAGAATATTTCACTCCCGGCGCAATCGTCGATGATCTGGTCAACAAAGGGAGTTGGAAAGTTGTCCTTGGGACAATATTTATTAATATGCCTATAATCGACGCATACACGGATCGTGCCTTGTTTTTTATTGACCGGAACGAGATTGGATACCCAATCAGTTAAATCCACAGGATAAATAAAGCCAGCCTTAAGAAGTTTTTCAACTTCAACCTTGATGGCGGCCACTTTACAAGGGTGGACTAGGCAAATTCTCTGCCGAACGAGTTTAGCGTTTGGATAAGTCTTAATTTCGTGTACAACGATATCGGGGTCAATACTCGACATTTTTTCGTAGCTCCAGGAAAAAACATCACGAAACTCTTGAAAAATATCTTTATAAGTGACGACTTCATCATGGGAACAAGCAGCTCCAATATGAACATTTTCGACAACTCCAGGTTTAATGGTTATGTCCATAGGAATAGTGGGTGAAATATTACTCAAGTTCCCTTTTTAAAGCACATTGTGGGTTGACTCGGGAATAGAGAAAATGACAACAAGGATCGACGGAATCGAAATCCATTGGTAACTCTCTATGGTGTGTTGTTCTAGGAAGAGAATGGAACAATGATGCTCGTCGTCTCATGGGGTGTATTCCATGGAAATAACTGACATAACCATCTTGTTCGTAGAAAAAATGACGTGAAACAGATCAGGAGATGAATCCCCAAGAGAAGGGGTTGTCGATTGAATGGCTTGATAAGCTGATTCAATCGGACTCAAAGGCATTTGTTCACCATAGAGAAGATAATCACCAGGGTCGGGTACTATCCACGGGTCATGAGACGTGTGGGTTTCGCAAACAATGATATAAATCATGTTGATTGAGGCAACAAAAGGAGGTGGAACATCGGGCGGTAGGATTGGGAATGTACCCATCAAAGTAGAATATTTAAGAAGACCCACACCGACATTCTCGTACTTAGGAGGTGTCCTCGAAATGAAAGATACGTTGCTAGCATGAGAATCAAAGTTGAAAAAGGCTAGCTGGTCAATAGTAACCACCTTTCCTTGGTGTGGGAAACGTAACACGCGGAAAAGTGTGGAAAAAAATGAATGCATGGAATAATCCAATTGTGGCCAAGTAAGAGGTTACAATCGAGAGGTGCATCAAATACCTTGACCTCGATGTTGACCATTTTGCCTTCCAATGTAATAGGCAACAAGGAAAGAACACCATAGGGTTTAAAACCAGACCCATTGAATTCCTTGAGTGTGTTGTGTGATTCAGTGAGGGGGGGAGAGCCAATGGATTTCCAACAAGAAACATACATGACACATGTCAAGGCACCCTCGTCAATAACAGTTCTACAGATATTTTTGTTCTCTACAACAACTTCTATCTGAAATGCTAGCTGAGGAGGTGTAATGTTTCCTGGGCCACCAACCCCATGATCGGGAAAACACTACTACGCAGAAAACACTCTCAGGCTTATGTAACATGCATTTAAATGTAATTCAATACATTGACACAGAGTAAACATATAATTATTTCCATCATACAAAAGTAATAAAATCAACAGTAAACATCATCACAATGGAATGCATGATAATATAGTAAGTATTGTAGACCATCATCACATAAAAATTAAGTACAACATTAATACTTATCTTGAATTTGTATCTAATTCATGAACTGTGTGCAAACCTTCGATGAACCTCCCAGCCTTAGACTGTGTTTCTCATCACTCTCAGCAGTAGGTCACCCCCGCGCTGGGACTAAGCTCCACTAGGTAGGGAAATCCTAGGCTAGGAAAGGTTGACGGGAGACACATAGTTACAGAGGAAGGATTCTCTCCCAGGAGTCACTTACGCCACTGCCCATAGACTCTCATTCCCCACATGCATGTCCCACCCCAGGAGTATACACCTTCTCTGTCACCAAGATAGTCCTTCGGCTACTAAACCTCCCTTGCCTTGGGCTTCAGCAACAGACCAGATCGTAATTCTCTAAGCTCTATGGCAGCTACAGGACTCCCTTCCAGGAGTTCTCACTTCCTCTGCACACTCTCTCACCTGGATAAATCTGCTCATAGGCTTGGCAACCTACCTCTTAAACCACAACCACCTCCCTCTCCTAGAGAGAGTGTTACACATAGTTTAGACAACATGTTTCCTTCAACTCGGGTTGCAACACAGTCGAGGTACCCGCAAGACTCATCACAAACACTCACCATGGCTAGCAAGCCACAGACAGTCTAGAACTTCATGGCCACAACAGCCTACTGGAAAAACAGGAACTGGCTTCCCAAAACGGTGACATTTGGATGCTATAGCACAGCAAGGATCAACAACTACAAGATGCATCAGGTTTCTCAGCAAACAACACGGGAGACACGACTCAGAACTTTGGGTTCAAGAATGCGTAGGAGTGCACAGATCTAGTTGCAGATCCAAATGCGTTAAGGTGGAGGGCGGAGGAAATGGGAGGTTGAACGTTGGACTACCGTGATGGATGGATGAATGTAGATGCCAAGGATGATCAAGTGAGGAGCAAACCCCCCCATAGTTAACTTCTTCATTTCTTTAACTGCATGTGCTTGGGTTGACACATGTCTCCCATGAGGCTACATGTGCTCCATCAACATGTGTTCCTCTCCAGGAACTTAGGACAAAACATATACATTTACACAACACCTTAGAATAATAAGAAATTATTATTCCTAAGGATTTAGGCCCCCAAGATTAGCTCCTCTTTATTACCTTTCATCCCCCTCTCCCTTACCTAGGGTTTTTGGAAGCTTAGTCCCCCATCACTCATTCATCGTGATCGGTCCACACACCGAGATGTTCTTGTATTAATACTGTGCATAATTACATGTACAAAAATTAGGCTCATGGCCCTCAACACTTAGGCTCCCTGGCCTAAATAACACATAAGCCCACTAGCTTATATAAAATTGGCTTACCAGCCTATAAAACAAAATTACAATTTATAATACAATTGGGGAATGTCCTAGGGGTATCACAATCCCCTCCCCTTATTTTTGCACTGTCCTCAGTGCAACTTTCACACAACATCAGCAAGATTTCCAAAATCTTCAAAAAGATGCGGGTATTCTGCTCACATAGCATATTCATGTTCCCAAGTTGCATCCTTAGGACCGTATCAGGGCCAATGGACCTTTACAAGTCCTATGGCTCGATTTCAGAGCTATTTGTTTTTCCGGTCCAATATGTGCATAGGATGCACTTGCAGGACACCTTCTTGTTCCACCTGAATCACATTCCAATCGATTACATGATTAGCATCGGGTATATATTTCTTAAGAAATGAAACATGAAACACATTAGGTACAGTCATGGATGTAGGTAATGCAAGCATATATGCAACTAGCCCAATCCTTTCTAGGATTTCAAATGATCCACAAAATCTGGCTGCCAACTTGGTGCAGTTTCCCAACTTTAGGGAACTTCTATTAGCTTTCACTTTCAGGAAAACATGGTCACCCACTTTAAACTCTCTATGGATTTTGTTCTTATCAGCATAACTCTTCTACCTGTCTTGGGCAGCTTTCAAATTCTACTTAACTCTTAGCATCTGTTCTTCCATTTCCTTGAGAAACTCTGACCCAACTACTGCTCTGTCAGCTGGATTATCCCAGCTTACTGGACTATTGCACTTTCTGCCATAAAACACTTCAAATGGGCTCATCTTCAATGGTTTATCCCACTTCAATGGTTTATCCATCACATACATTCTCATTATGTTTTCTATCACTTGATTCACCCGCTCTGTCTGCCCATCTGACTCGAGATGGTAGGTTGTACTGAAATTTAGATTCATTCTGAATCCCTTGAATAATCCTTTCCAGAAATTTGAGGTAAATTTTGAGTCTCTATCAGACACAATTGTCTTGGGAATTCCGTGCAATCGTGCCACTTCCTTCATAAAAATATCAGCAACATTTTCTTCCTTATGAGTGGTATTTAATGGAATGAAATGGGAAGCTTTTGTAAGCTTGTCCACCACCACCATAATGGAATCATGTTGCTTGCCTGTCCTAGGAAATTTCGTGATGAAATCCATTGTCACCACTTCCCACTTCCACTCAGGAATGGGTAAAGGTTGCAGCAACCCTGCTGGGTGCCTATACTCCGCTTTGACCTTCTGGCACTCCATACATCTGGTGATGTATTCTTCAATCTCTTTCTTCATACCTAGTTAGTAGTAATGACTCTTGACTGCTACCATAGTTTTTTGATATCTAGGGTGCCCTACATAAGGCACATTATGCATCTCATGCAAAATCATACATTTCAGGTCCTGGACATTAGGGACATAAAGTCAGTTTTTGTACAGGAGCGTTCCATCAGCTCCAAGCTTATAATTTTCCACTCCTTGCAGCATCTTTCCTTGTTGTAGCTTTGCTACCAATTCCTTGTACTACAAGTCTGCACTTGCAGCTTCCAAAACTCTTCTTTTAATATCAGTTCGATACATGCTAATGGTTGTAGCATGTAATTCATGTACCTTCCTATTGAGTGCATCAACTACCGTTTTTTCCTTCCCTTTGATATGTTTGATATCAAAGTCATATTCACACAGAAACTCCAACCACCTACTCTACCTAGCATTTAGGGTGGGCTGGTCAAACAAGTACTTCAGACCGTTATGGTCTGTTCTCAATTCGAATTGATTTCCCATGAGGTAATGTCTCCATTTCCTCAGAGCGTGAACAATTGCTACCAACTCCAAATCATGAGTGGCATAATTCGTTTCGTTCTATTTCAGCTTCCTGGACTCATAATAGATTACGAATCCATTCTGGTTGAGGACTCCTCCCAACCCTTCTTTACATGCATCTGTGCACACCATGAAATCCATATTTGGATCTGCAATCCTCAGGATTGGAGCATTGGTTAACAACTGCTTCAATCGCTAGAAACTTTTCTCACACTCTTCATTCCACTGAAACTTCTTTTCCTTCCTTTGCAAGGAAGTGATAGGGTGAGTTATCCTTGAGAATCCTGCAATAAACCTTCTGTAATAGCTAGCTAATCCCATGAAGGATATGACTTCCGCCACATTCCTTGGCACTGACCATTCTCTGATGGCCTCAACCTTCTCGGAATCCACGACGATCCCTTCTTCTGAAATAATGTGCCCCAGGTAATGGATCTGCCTTTGATAAAATGAGCATTTGCTCAGTTTGGCGTATAGTCAGCTCTCCCTTAGCACTTGCAACACCATCCTCACATGTTGTTCATTCTCTTCCTCTGACTTGGAATGCACCGGAATGTCATCCAGGAAGACTATGACAAACTTGTCTAGATAGCTCCTGAATACACTATTCATCAGACACATAAAAACAGCAGGTGCGTTCGACAACCCAAAGGGTACCACTGTGAACTCGTAATGACCATACCTTGTTCTAAAGGTGGTCTTGATGATGTCTTCATCCTTTAATCTTACATTGTGATATCCCGATATGAGGTCTATCTTCAAAAATATTTTCGTGTGCTTCAACTGATCAAACAGGTCATCAATCCTCGAAAGAGGGTACTTGTTCTTGACAGTTACTTTGTTCAATTGTTGAAAATCGATGCACAACCTCAACATTCCATCCTTCTTCTTCATGAATAAAACTAAGGCACCCCAAGGCAACACGCTTTGGCAAATGTACCCCTTCCTTAGAATCTCTTCAAGCTGCAACTGAAGTTCCTTCAACTCTCGTGTGCTCATTCTATAAGGAGATTTCAACACTGGAGTTGCTCTAGGCATCGAGTTTACAGAGAAGTCTATATTTCTTTTCAGAGGTAGTCCCGGTATTTCTTGAAATACATATTCAAACTCTTTTAGTACCGCATGGTCTCCAATATTTGAGACCTCATCCTTAGATGCTTTCCCCATATGGGATGCAAACAACTGAAAGCCTTTCATGTAGCATTTCTTTAGCTGTAATGATGAAATTTCTCTGATACCAATAACTCTAGGAATTCCTTGTACTATTTTCAAATTCCCTTCCCCATCCAGGCAAGTGAATGCCTTGCTACAACAATCCAGGATGGCATGGTGCTGGTCCAACTAGTCCATCCCAATTAAACAGTCGTAATAGCCTAAAGGAAGAATGTTCAATTCATCCTTCGTGCTCAGTCCGTTCATGTCCATGGGACAGGACTTAACCAATTCAGTGACTTTCCTCTTGTTTCCTATAGCCAACTACACTAACCAATACTTTTCATGTTTGCTTCTTGATAAATGAAAACTTTCCACCACTCTAGGATCTATATAACTATGGCTAGCCCCTGAATCAATTAAAACAATAAGTGGTTGGTTGTTAATCATACATTCCACTTCAATCATGTGCGACTGATACTCATCTTGCTTGTTGTCCAGGGATGCATAGATCCTTGGCATTCTATTGCCCATTTCCTCCATTGTTTCAGCTTGCTAAACATTGTGGATGGATCTCGCTTTATCATTTCTGTGGGGGCAATCTTTGTACCTATGGTTTCCTTTACAAACCCAACACTCCATAGGTGTCTGCCTTAGCAATTGTCCACCCACTTCATCCTTTCCGGGCTCTCTAAAAGATGGTTGTCCCTGAGGACTATTTCTGAAAAAGGGAGGCTTGTTTCCCTTCTACCTATGTTCCTTCTTGAACTTCTTCTTGTCTTCCCAAGCCTTATGGAAGGTAGGCTTTTCTCTCTGTTGTTCATATAAAAATTTCTCTCTTCTTATTGTTTTTTCCATAGTCTTAGGATCATCATATTGAGTCTTGTCACCAATAGACTGTGGTAATCCACTTATATACCTTTGAATCTTGATAGTCTCATCCTTGATGAATGGAACATACTTTAGTAATTCCAAAAACTTTCATTTATATTCATCAATGGTCATGCTACCTAGTTTGAGTTCAAAGAACTCTTTCATCTTTCTATCATAGTATCTTTTAGTCAGGTATTTCCTCTCGAAATACCTCCTAAATTCCTTCCAAGTGATATCTTTCTCTCTAATGTGTTGCACCTGCACAAGCTGATCCCACCACATGGATGCTTTTCCTTTCAACTGATACATTGCAATTCTTCCTTCGGCATGAGAGGAATAATTCTAGAGTTGGAAATACTTCCTCATGCCAAGCAACCATGTCTCATCATCTTCTTCCTTCTAGTGTTCTCCATCAAATGCGGGAGGCTTAATATTATTCATTTCTCCTTTTAGTTCATCCACTCCAGACCTCCTATGCTTCCTGGTAGGCGATGGGCTTGAACTACTGTGTGCTTCCCTACTGGAATTCTTTGGGGAGCGACGACGAAATCTTCTTACACTCCTCGATCTTCTTTTCCTTTCAGGAGTCCTGCGACTCTCTGTTTTGCTTGTGTCACTCTCCTTCTCCAATTTCTTTTTGATCCTATCCAGGCTCTGCAATAACTTCAAGTTGAGTTCCCCTGTTTATCCTGAGTTTTCTTGAGCATTCTACTATCAGCTCGATGAGCCTGGGTCTCTTTCTGCAATCTTTCAATGATTTTCATCATATGCCCTTCCTTATCCATTTCTTTTCCGTGCCCATTGGATTTCAATCCTTCGACTTCAAAGTTGACATCATTTACTTCTCTTTTGTTCTCTGAACTGTAAGCAATGTGCGGTTCTTCCATTGCTTTAAACTCCGAGGCAATTCTAAATGGTTCTGGCACTCACCACTCTTCTACAATTACAACGTGCAGACAACCAAAAATTGTCATTCTATCATTCCTTAACAATCCCACACACATAATTCATAAGCCGAATAAAAAATGTTCAATTTTCATGAGTTTTTGGAGTTCTACTCAGATCTGTAACTTTCGAGCAATAGCCCTCTCTTCCTTAGTCCCCAACCCATATGATCACGGGCTGTGACCAAACACTAGTCCACTAGGGTTCTTCATGACTTCGTGTTTTGTGGGTTTCAAAACTCAACACTACTATCCTTTAAGTTTCGATTACCGAAATTGTGAAAATGGGTGGATCAACGGTCCATGTCTACACAACAACCAACAACTGAAATCCACTATGGCCTCTCTATATCAAAGTTTTTTGGGACCTCAGGACTTCAGGACTTCAGAGTTTTGGGACTTTGGATCTTGGGAGTTCTCACACTTATTTCCCTCTTCAACCTTCCGACATCCAAATTTCCAATTTACTTTACTCTCCGGGCCCACATAGCATAGTTGTCACCAACCAGGGTGGTGACACGTGTTGCTTTTAATAAGGTCCATGTCACCCTAGGTGACGCCCTCCGGTCCCACTGCATCTACATTTCCTTCGGGACCCACTGGAACGTGGCACACATTCCTTGTGTCCTCATCCATCCCAGTGACGTCAGTCTGACTCACTACCTTGGTTCATTGGGATTTCACAATTTCGGGCTTCAGGGATTTGTGCGTCAGCACATCTCACTTTTTTTTTTTTAGACGAAATTGCAATTTACTTTCCTCTTGATCCATCATTCAATTTTTCTCCCTCCGATCTACGGTGTAGATCATTTCGGGACTTCAGAGTTTTGGGCATCGGGAGTTCATGCATCAACATGTCTCTCTTTTCTCGATAGTCGAATCCCTGAAATACTTCCCGGATATCCTTCCAACACCTTCTCTAGATATCACGGTCATAAAGGTATCTCCTTACGAACAGATCCTACGGTTCCCACACTCCAAGTGTTGAGCGCTCTCTCTCCATGGAAAAATACCACACCGGTTACGGTTTTACTCTACTGCCACTCCTCCTGAGCTTCTTAACACAGCTAAGTACCTCCTTGGCACTTAGGAATTCTCTATGGTTTGAAATTGGCTCCTCTAACACAATTTAACTCGATACCTTGGGCCCAAAGACCACTTATCCATCCCATCCAGGCTCAGTGTTGTAACCATGCTCTGATACCATTTTCTAACGTTCCCTGGGCCATCAACCCCACGTTCGGGCAAACGCTACTATGCGGAAAACACTCTAAGGCTTATTTAACATGCATTTAAATGTAATTCAATACATTAACACAGAGTGAACATATAATTACCGCCATTACACAGGAGTAATAAAATCAATAGTAAACATCATCACAACAGAATGCATGATAATATAGTAAGTATCGTAGACCATCATCACATAAAAATTAAGTACAACATTAATACTTATTGTTGAAACCAGGTTTAAAATTTTTTACCTCTAAAAATAAAAACTTTCTATTGCGGGTTTTGGCTTTTCTTAAGGTATAATCTTTTCTATCAGTCCAAAAAGACCGGTACCAAAGTCCCGAAGTGTTTTCTTTTCTTCGTTATAATAAAAGACAAAAAGCTTAAGTGTTATTAAAGTCTAGACGCATGTTCTGTGAAGTACTTTTAATCGCGATAAATTAAAATCCTAAAGGAGTTAATTAACCATCTTTTAACCTTTCAGGATTCAGATTTACTCAGAAAAATACGTTTTCAATACATTTTGAAATGTGAAATCCCGATTCCCGATTTCCTGAAAGAAGTGGAAGTCAGTCTTAACCTTGATTAATTAAAAGTTAATCCCATCACGATTTTGGGATTCTGGGTTTAGTGGTGACATACCTCAGGTGAGTGCAATCCCCAAAACCCCAAAACACGAAGTCTTGACTCGATACCAAAGTTAAGTCCTAAAACTTAGTTTCCATCTAAATTTTGGGATTTGGGGTTTGGTGGTGACATACCTCATGTAAGAGAGATCCCCAAAACCCCAAAATGCGAAGTCCTGACTCGGTACCAAAGTTAAGACCTAAAACTTAGTTTCCATCACAATTTCAGTATTCGGGATTTGGTGGTGACATACCTCATGTAAGTAAGATCCCAGAAACCCAAAAATGCAAAGTCCCGACTCGGTACCAAAGTTAAAATGAACTAAGTTCGTTTCAATGTATTTAATGGTATTTAAACTTCTTGGGTATTTTCATTTATGAGTTCCATCATACAAGATCTTTTCAAATTTTGAGTTTTGAATCGCTGAAATACAGCCATATTAATAACGGATAGCTGGTGATTTCCGTGACACCAATGCATATCTCAGAATTATTCTCTACTTTAAAGGTATTAAATTCTTGGCAACTGCGTTGGTACTTTCATCATTAAATGAGTTAAAGGAAAATTAAATGGTTTAAATGAGTTAAGGTTATGTGTTTTGAAACTCATTCTCGCTCTTTCTATCAGAAGTAAGTTGCATCTAGCCAAGCTTTCACACCTCTTGTCTCTGACAGGTTTTCATCCCATTACAAAAGTCATCGCACCAAAGAAAGGACCTAAGAAGAGTGAAGATATAGCTGAGATTTCCAACCCGGAGGGAGATGTCATATCCGACACCACGCCACATGCTATCGACTCCATTAAATCATGGAGACAAATTTATGAAAATCTAGACTGCGAGATCAAAAATGCCACTGATGACTCCGAAAATCACCTTCGGGATATAGCAGAATCAGAACTTCACAAAATCGCAACACGCCCACGACTCATGGCATACAACGACATGGTCAGTTGGGCTTTGGACAAGGTTGATATTCCAACGAGGAGCATTTTAAATGATCAAGGGGCCGTTATCGGCTCATTCAGACCTGAACATATCCAGGTTATGTACAAACTCTCACCCAATCATAAATTCATTTATAATGCCGAATTCATAGCTGAATTTCAGAGAAAGGAATGCACCGAGGCAGACCAAACTTACCCTGATTTAATCAAAGGCTAGTGGAGATGTCCATCAAAATTTAGGGCCAATACCCATGGAATTTATGCTATAGCCTCCTTGAACGAGTATATGGTTTATGTAGCCATGATGTTGTGCAGACTTTTTGGCAAAAAGAATCCCTATCATTTCCTTGCAGAATGGGTGCCCTTTTTGGAAGAAGCATCAGAAGGATATAGTTTCAACTGGGACAAGATATTATCTCATAATATAGCCAAAGAGGTTTCGGATTACAGAGCCGCAAGAGCCCGAGGTCAACCAGTGGATTTTTACATGTCATATTACATCATGGATGCGATTTGTTTTATGACTCCATTCCCCCTGATGAATTGGAGTTGGATCACAACATGGATTGAACCGATTCATGAATACCACTCTGAGCTATGGGACGAAAACACAAAAAATTCATTTTACAAAATTTTCCATTTCATGGTAATACCAATGCATAAAATGTTTTTCAGCTGTGACCCTCCTAGCATCTCTGAAGCCGTTGCAAATAACCTCAAGCCAATATCAAATTGGTTCATCGAAGAAAGATTTTCTTACATCATGGTTTATGGGTGCTCAATTCCCCCTCACGCCCTTCCAAAATTCCTCCCAGATAGACTGGTGTGTAGGGAAGTAGCATACCAACTAGTAAAAGGTGGTATCGGAATAGAGCTAAAGGCAGCTCAAAAGAAATCCTGGCCAATCTTCCCCGTGCACATCGGGAAATTTTCACTGCTAAATTTGGGAAATTCTAGGGTGGAAGCACTAGAAGAAGTTAAACTGTTAAATATTAAATACAAAAGGCATGATCCCTATCAACTAGTGAACAAACACTTGGCACATTGCAATATGGAAGCATTTGAACATGAGGAGTCCCCTTGGGATGACATGTTCAAAGGGACCAAGTCTTACAAGGAAGTGTTAGAACAAGTGCAGAAATTGTCCTCCGACCTGTAAGCCAGTTTTCAGACCTTTCAGAGGCATAGATGGAGTGATCTGCCCCAAGTACATCAAGGAGAAAAAGTCACCCTCCCACAGGAGCAAGAAAGTGTTCCTCCAGGTTTTGAGCAGGAAGCACAGAAGAAGGGAAATCCCAAAAACTCCTCACAGGATAAGGAAAGGCCTCCACAAAACAAAAAGATCGAAGCAGAGGAGAAGTCAGGGAGACCTCCTAAGTCCGGTAAGCCTAGTCAAAGAAATCAGAGATGACTGTGAAGAATTCTTTGATCTTTTAGACAAAGAGTCATTAAATATTGGAAAGGGAAGTTGTACAGGACTTCTGGGATAGATCAATATTGAATGACATAAATTAAATTTTAAGGAAAATTTGAGTGAAATCCAAATGGAAATTTCGCAACTAAGAAAAATGGATGTCACCCTATTCGATGGGTTGTTAGTTGAGCCTAACTTAAAACTGCAATCAATAAAGTTTGCAAACAAAGGAGTTGATGACCGTCTTTCCAAGATTCAAAGAAAGGTTTATCTATTCGAGGTAAGAGACATTCCAGAACCCCCCAGAAAATTTACACAGTTCCTGGAGAAATGCATCAAATGTATTGAATCAAAAGAAGGAGAGTCATGAACAAAATAAAAGTATTTTTCAGAAGAGCTCTACTTCCAAGAAAGTGGAAAACTGGAGAAGATCATGTAAACGGTTTCAGATCTATTTCTTAACAAATAGTTAGTGACTAGGATTTAGGAAATCACCAACCGTCTTGAGATTGGTGTTTTGTATATATGTAATTTTTGAAGATTAAGAAAGGGCTTTTTCTGGAGGAGATTGTAAAAAGAAAATTTTCATTTTGCCAGATTAATACGATATAGATTGAAGTTTCCAAATCTTGTCAAGCCTGAATTATGTGTTTCTCTATCATTTCATCTTTTATTTCATACCTTCATTAAATGTTTTTTCATGATATAACTTCTCTCGTGGTGATTAAACACATGCAGACCATCTAACCATTTGCAGTTTTTCCTCTGTATCAATTGTCAACAGATATAAGACCTGTGAACATTTTAGAGCTCTGAAATCATATACTTCGTCGAAGTTATCGTCTTTCTTTCTTTTGTTAATATAAAATGAGATTCCTCTTAAATTGATGCCTCATTTTTTGTTATACAAATACACGTTTCTTTTCTTTCTTCATTCCATGCACTATCTCCTTAAATTTGACTCATATACTAGAAAAGGCCTTCATTTCTGTTATAATATTGATCCATATTTTGGAAGTTTTATTCTTATTAATTCAAACTAGAAATCTGCAACCCTTAAAACAAAAAATATACTTTTTTAAAAGAAAAAAAGATATCCTTTGCTTTCATGACGGTTCCAGTTACCAGACAACCTAACATAGAACCTGGTCTATTAGATCAGACAAGTATTGCATTAAAGTTATTCAATACCATATTACAAACAACAAATACACAGGTAGAGCTTGAACGTTCATGGGATGTAATTGAAAGAGATATTATCATCCAAGAACAATGGGAAGCTAGACAGAGACAGTTAAGAAACCAATTGTGATTTCTCTTTCCATTAAAGCTATTCTTTTATCTGTTAATTATCTCTACTTTTTCGGATACCTTGACAATATAATTTAGAGCCTTAAAGTATAAACTCGGGAACAACACTTATCTTGAAGCTGTATGTAATTCACCAACTGCGTGAAGACCTTCCACGAACCTCCCAGCCTTAGACCNATGGGACTAAGCTCCACCAGGTAATGGAATCCTAGGCTAGGCAAGGTTGATGAGAGACACACAGTTACAGAGGAAGGATTCTCTCCCAGGAGTCACTTACGCCACTGCCCACAAACCCTCATTCCCCACATGCCTATCCCACCCCAAGAGTATACACCTTCTCTGTCACCAAGACAGTCCTTCAGCTGCTAAAACTCCCTTGCCTTGGGCTTCAAAAACAAACTGAACCAGAAGTCTTTGATCTCTGTGGTAGCTACAGGACCCCCTTCTAGGAGTTATCACTTCCTCTGCGCACTCTCTCACCTGGAGAAAGTCGCTCACAGGCTTTTCAACCTGCCTCTTCAACCACAACCACCTCCCTTTGCTTGAGAGAGTGTTACACATAGGTCAGACAACCTGTTACCTTCAACTCAGGTTCCAACATAGTCAGGGCACCCACAAGACTCAGAACGAACACTCACCACGACCAAAAATCCACAAACAGTTTAGAATTGCATGACCACAACAGCCTACTGGAGCAACAACCCCTAGCTTCCCAAAATAGTGATAGTTAGGTTCTATAGCACAACAAGTATAGACAACTACAAGATGTGTCAGGTTTCTTAGCAAAAAACATAGGAGACAAGGGTGATGACTCTAGGTTTAGGAATGTGTAGGAGTGCATAGGTCCAGTCACAGAGCCAAACGCGTTAAGATGGAGGGTGGAGGAAATGGGAGGTCGAACGTTGGACTGCCATGATGGATGGATGAAAGTAGATTCCAAGGATGACCGAGTGAGGAGAGAACCCCCCCATAGCTGACTTCTTCATTTCTTTAACTGCATGTACCTGTCGACACATGTCTCCCATGAGGCTGCATGTGCTCCATCAGCATGTGTTCCTCTCCAGGAACTTAGGACAAAACATATACATTTACATAACACTTTAAAATAATAATAAATTATTATTCCCAAGGATTTAATCCCCCAATATTAGCTCCTCTTTCTTACCTTTCATCCCCCTCTCCCTTACCCAAGATTTTTGGAAGCTTAGTCCCCCATCAGTCATTCATCGTGGTCGGTCCACACACAAATATGTTCTTGTATTAATACTGTGCATAATTACATGTACAAAAATCAGGCTTCTGGCCCTCAACACTTAGGCTCCATAGCCTAAATAACACATAAGCCCACTAGCTTATATAAACCTAGCTAACCAGCCTATAAAACAAAATTACAATTCATAATACAATTGGGGAACATCCTAGGGGTATTACAGGAGGTATCCTTGGAATGTGATCTTCCAGGTCAAAGATTATCAAATTCGTATCTGTGGGGTCAATTCCACCGATGGCCTTTAACAGTTCCTTCCATTGAGCGGGATAACTTTGAAGGACTTTGAGAGCTGACATCGCAGAGGATGATTGCACAAGATCTTCTACAATACTATAGTTTTGAGCAGTACGTGTGTGAGGATTAAAGGTAGGCTTTCAAACAACGCCCTTTGGATGAGGGCGGAGAAATGTATTGAGACCCGGTCTTTCAAGATGAAGAGGATCATTGGGAGGTGAATTCAAGGGAGGCGGTTGAACCAACAAAGGTGGTATATCATCAAGTTTCTCCTTTAAGGGAGAGTAATCTTTGGCCCAAGTAGCGATGGCAATATCGTTCTTTTTTGAATCACCGGTACACATGAGGACATAGGAAGTGGTGGAGGGAGAGGCTTGGTCATGAATGAACAATTGGGCATGTTGTTGAGAAGGGAAAGGTTGTGACAAAATAGAAGGTGTGGGAGGTTTCACGGTCCCTTGAAGGAACTTAGTGACCTTAGCACATCTTGGACAATCTTTCGTGTAGTGATCATCACCATAGATAAGGCAAGGATATCTCAGTTTACGCTTATCCTTATCACCAACAGGTTGTGTTTTGGCTTTTTTGGATTGTTGGTTATTTTTATCCTCCTTATTCCTACCCTTTACTTTCTTGGATTTATTTTTGCTGGTGGGGGTAGATTGAACATAGTTCACCTCATAAATTTTGTCGGTGGAAGGAGTGGGAGATGGAGCATTTTGGACATTAGAAGCAGTAGATTTGGGATTGGTGTGAGTGGTCAACGTAGATTTAGCGTCAGCATGGAAAGTGCCAATCACACCATCGGAAGCATGAGAAGTTGTTGGGGTTGTTGAGGTAGCGGTGGTAGAAGGACGAGGAACATCAAGGGGTAAGTCATAAAGAGTGCATGTTTGCGAATAAACGAGATCTAAGTACTGAGCATGACTGATCGCCTATTCTTCAATGACAACTTCACCCATGGAAATGTTACAAGAGATTTTATTCGTGAATGATTTGGTGAACCATTCTGCCAATAACTGATTGGGAAGGTAGAGTTTGATCAAACTTCATCTTCTTCTCCACTCATGGATGTGATCGAAAATATGAGTGGCCGAATTTTTCTTGAAGGAACTCAAAATCTCGGTTCCTGTTTCATAGCGGATTGGCAGTTGGTAATGTGTGAGGAAATCCATGGCTAGGGTGTTAAATTCGGTGAAGAAGCCTCGTGGTAACTCTATATACCACTTTGCAGTCGAAACCATAAGAGTTTGTTGGAAGAGTCGTAATCGAATGGAGTTGTCCATCAAAGAGTTGGACGAGCACCAAAGGTGGAAAGTCATGACATGGTTGTTTGGATCTTCTCTCATTTTACCATCAAACTTGGGAATGTCAGACGGTAACTTGGTCGGTATAATGGGCCAATGGGGAGAATGGAGGATAGGGTCATTCAAGATTCTAGACAAGTCGGGTAGATCTAAAGTGGCTAAAAAGGGAAATTGTTTATTCACGTGGGGGTACTGGTGACTTTGGGGAGGAAGTCCCATCGGTATACCAATAGGACCGTAAGCAGTCTTCATATGATAAGATCTTGGTAGAGTCGAACATGGAGGAATATGCATGTCGCTCATAGGGTTGTACAGGTTGGGGGTGTTCCCTTGGAAAGGGATACTAGAATGAATGTTTGAACCCCAAATGGGATTGGAAGAACCTAGATATGGTTGGACGGAACTGAGGGGTATGTAAGAGCTAACTTGAGGCGATTTCCCCCTAGACAATTGTTGATTTCCATGGATGAGAAAGTTCCAATATTGAGCTAGCGATCCTAGGATGTTTTTTCCATAAGGTGGGTTATTACTTCCAAGCAAGGGTTATCCTCCAAGTGAGGATTGTGTTCCAATGTAGGTTTGACCTCCAAATTGAGTTTCCCCCCCAGGGTTCTTTCTGGTTGTGAAGTTATGTTGTCCTATACCTCGCTCTTTTGAGGAGAGCCCTCCATTGGATTAGTAGGCAAGTGTTTAGAACCTTCTGGATCTTTTGGGGGTAGTCCTTGCATTCTACATGAACGACGTGGAGTTTCAATGTTAGCTAAACCAAATATATTACGAAAAAACTCTATGGCCAACTATGTAAACAAACAACACTCACTAATAATATATAGGAATCAAACCAAGCAAACAAAACCTTCTTATTTCAAAGTCACTAGTTGGTGATGAAATCCAACGTCATGAAGTCAAGACAAGAAGGGGCTAGGATAGAGCGGGTGGAAAAGTTACATTGATGGCTTGCTTAAAGGACTTAAACCCTAGTGCAAGCTCCCACACAAAATCGTGGGTATACCCTCCAAGGAGCCTGAGTGAGTTTGGCCAACGTTGATTCCAAGTACCGTGAAGACTTGCCCCTGCACAGTCACCTTGTGTGAGACCCTTAGAATATAGGCTACTAAGGTTACCAAAAACAACAATAATGCCTGGGGAAATAGTCGACAGTATGATCCATGTGCAAAGGTAGGGTATCTAGCCCGCAATCAACTCAAAAGGCTCCCACTCATCATTATGGGTATACCTTTCAAGCGACCCACATAATGCACACAATCTCTACACCAAGACCAACAAAGTAGGGTGAGTAACTCTGCCAGTCTCAATGCGACCTCAGGTTTGACCCTTATGTGACAAGGGCTTCCCAGGACAAAATGTTGCCAATGGATTTGAACACTCCCTATCACAAGCTGCTACAGTGTGTTTTATGCTTTGGAGAGTGTGCCTCACAACCTATTCCAAAGCGCTAGACTAGCTAATGTTGGTGTAAAAGACCCTAGAAAATAAAAGTTTCTAAGTAAATTTTATAATTACACAGTGTTTTTATAGGTTGTTGTTTACGCAAGAGGAAGACGGAAATGAAACGAATGTTGTATGAGACCTTGACCCAATAGTATGCAAATAGAGATGAATGATGCAATTTTTTGTTCAATGAACTCTATCTATAGTAGGGAGAAGATATCTTTCTATAACACTAATGCTCTGAAATGTACTTTCTTTTTCTTGAATGAACATAATAGAAAACAACCATAAACAATGAAATTTTTCAATTTTCTCTTCTCTAAAAAAAACATTTTGAATGCAAAAAACTTTCTTATGAGTGATTACTTTGAAAGAATAAGTGACTTTAAATTCCTCCTTTATAAAACCACATCAGGGGTATGATGAAGAA
>JASDQU011440379.1:11779-23605 GCA_032191745.1 Picea mariana | reverse complement strand
TTTAATGCTAAACCAAGATTTGAGGAGATCTCCCATTAATACACATTAAACCAAGATTTATGAAGGGTTATATAATCCCTTCCGAGTGTTAATTTCAAACATCGTGGAATTTCGTTTGTGCATCGTCGAGTTGGCCCGTCCATGAAATCTTCAATCCTTAATTCTGAAACGAGTCTGAACGATCGTTTCCCTATTCCATACTTAGCCACTTTCTCGGAATTCCGCAGATATACAAACCAACCTCTAAACTGCCCCATTATGCTCTCTTTCATTTTACACATTTTGCAGTCAAAAATTTCGAGACATAAAATTTGACCATCGGACACTCACCTCTCCCGACTATCCCCTGTAACCCTATTTTGAATCTCGTCTGACTGCTTTTCATACCTAGCCATTCCTTGCTTGCTCTTCCCCATCTATGTTACCTTCGCACTTATATATATATATATATATATATATATATATATATATATATTAGATCTTATTTCTAAATATGCAATTAATAAGCTTTAATGCTAATAGCTCATCATGTAGTGACTGTATAGATTGTCATTGATGAGCGAAAGGCTCGAAGAGATCTCCCATTAATACGCATTAAACCAAGATTTGTGAAGGGTTATATTATTCCTTCTGAGTGTTGATTTCAAAATCATGGAATGTCATTCACAAGTCGTCAGGTTGGCATGTTCACGAAACCTCCAATCCTTAATTGTTATTCATCGTACCCGCACCTTAGCACTTATAAGTATGCAATAATTAAGTTTTACTGCTAACATCTCATCATGCATCATCCTAGAGATTTTCATTAATAAGCGAAAGGCTCGAGGAGCTTTACCATTCACAAGCATTGAACCAACATTTGTGGAGGGTTATATTATCCCCTCCAACTGTTCATTTCAACCATCGTCTGAAGCAAAGGAACATTCTCATAAACTTATGGAACCAACTCAACAAAAGTTATGTGGAGATATAGTGGACATCTTCGGGCGCGAGGACCAGAATTTCCAGTGGTCCAGGGCATATTCTTACTACTCATCCCCTTCCACCCAGAACAAAATAATTTAGACCTCTGGAATTGCTCGTGCAAGCTGTCCCTGAAGTTTTTGAATGTAAGGAGTTGGTCTCTTGGGGCACCGATAAATATATTTCAGGCCAAAGAATTAGTCCACTGCAAGACCACTCTTATGTTTCTTTGTCCCCTCGGGTATTCCGCCAGATGTTAAGATTGTCAAAGCCAACATTGACGTTCAAAGGAGAAGATTCCAAGCAGTTTCTAAGAAAGCATAATAACGGGTTGGACCTCTTGCCCGAGTTCCTGGAGGACCTGATGGCAGTTCCTGAAGATATCACAAGCTTGCAGGTTAGTTCATTTAGAAATCCATTCCGGGAAATTACCTAGTTGTTTAGAAGAATAACGGGACAGGAATCCACAACAACTACTTCCTGCATGGTTCTTTATATTTTGTATTTCATAATCAAGGAACAAGCCATTTTTTATTGGGGGAAGTTAATTTCCCATGAAATATATTCCCAATTGTCAAGCTTCAAAAAGGAGAAGAAATTTTATATGTCATCCTACTTGGTTTTTGCGATAGCGTATTGTTGTTAGTTTCCCAAACTGTCTCTGTCCAAGAAGGTAAATTGGGAATTCGACCTAGTAACATTATGGTACCATGCCTTGTGGAAGCACAAGGCCTTCCACTGATTTTATGGGGTTTTTAATGACTTTGTGTCTGTTTTCAAAGTTTTATTGTTAGGAGAAGATGCTCCCCGCATATCTGACCCGGAAACCAGGTTTTTGGACAAGAAGAGGACACTTGAACAAATGGATAATTACAGTGTGATAAGGATTTTTGGCTCCAAGGAAAAACCTGCTCTCCTTCCATGTCACATTACGGACATAATTTTTTTACAGAAATAGCAAGGCAATACAGCTAATAGTTGCATCTATTCCATGAGAAGAGAAAAAAACAGTTCATCCCTCTACCTTGGAAAGTCGAGGACTTCGTGTTGAGGAACGCCAACAAAATTGACGAATTCACAACTTATTTCAACAACTTGAACCTAAGATATGTTGAAAGCTTAAGAGGGTTCAACCCTAATAAAATTGTTTTAGAAAAATTACTAACACTTGGCCTCGGCAATTATTTTTTCAAGAAACACCTGAGCGAAAACAAAGACACTAGCAACAACACTCTTGCTTTTGATGTCGACGATCTAGACACACTACAAAGCACCACTGAGTTGTACAAGCAACGGGGAAAATGCCCYGGTGAGAAGAGTGTTCAATCGGCGGATAGCACTCCCAAAAGTACGACATCCCGGAGCATCACTCCAACGACCCACCACAGCAAGAAAGAAACTCAGAATTCTTCAAAYGRAGGAGCAGATAACGACCATCCTCACCCTAAAATTGATAGTTCTCACAAGCTTCCCGTGGACAAGAAGAGAAGAAAAATTGTAGGACAAGTGCAAGAGCCCGAAATTGAGAGTGAGAACATGGAACTTGAGCCTGATCTGGATAGCATATTCCAYGACCTTGATCAGCATGGAGACGCGATCCAGCATAGTCGTCCAATGGACATACCTGATACCAAATTTTTTGACGAAAATGAATCCTTCGTGTTCCAAAGCGTTGTTTTTTACAGCGAGTCTAAAAAATTAATTATTGAAAAGAGAGATGTAAAAAATAAGAAAGGAAAATCTCATTAAGAGGTTAACCTTGCGAACATGCGGCTGTTCCAAATCTGTCGCCTTCACATAGCAACCAGAGATGCTCTTGATGATTCCATTGGAGGCATTGAGGTCGAGAATGCCATACTGAAGGACCGAGTCAAGGAATTGGAGGAAGCTTTGATTCCTATGCCATTGCTTGCCAGTCCTTTAGCAATATCCATGTTTTCCACCCCTCCAGCCAAGTTAAAAGGATCCTCCAGCCTCCTCACATAGTGTAGAGGATATGTGGAGAATAATATCAAGAAAAGAATGGAACTGATTGTAGAGGCAGGGGAAACATCACAAACCATGGCTTCCCTTGGAATGAGGGCACATTCTTCGCTCGAACATTTGCAGGCGGATTTTAAAAATGAAGAACGTTTCTATTTAGACACGGTCGTTCATTTTGGCACCAATTTCAACAACATCACAGAAACGAGAAGAAGACAACAAGATATCCCCTCCAAAAACTGGATCACTCAATTAAATGCATGTTGTGAAGAGAAAGTGAAGAACCTGCATCTCATTGTCCAGTCATGTGAACTAGCCATATCAAAGAAAGAAAAATTATTCACAAATCTGACCAAAATAGAATTAGCTGGAAGGACCAACGAGTTCCAAGACCCCAACTTAATCGTCAACTCCTTGCCCTTAACTAAGCATGCCTTTGATAAACAAGTTGATATTTTTAAGGCGTTGTCGACGTCATCTTCATCGTATTCAAGGATGCTGTAAAACTTTTCAACATAAAAATCTAGAATGAGATCAATGTCACCCCCTTGAGAATCTACATTGAAGAATGGGTTGAAAGGGAATTGAAGCAGGTCGTCGATGAAAGGCAACAGGCAGTTGGCACGATCCCAGTAGCAGTCGACGACAACAATAAAAAGACATCAGCAAGCAAATAGAAAAATGGGTGATATGTACCATCATTGTAAGTCTATACGGAGCACATCCTTCTTTGTTTATCAATCCAGTTATTCCACTTTTTTAAATAGAAATGTCTAGCCAAAGATTAATACCTTTCAATTTATTATTTCCAGGTATTACACTCTACCGCCGCCCACTTCTTATTTCCACAGTCCTATTTCTTGTACATATTTCTCTTATGGTCCGTGAGAGCCCCAATCCCAGACTATATGACAAACGCATTTAAATTTCCAGGAATATGTAACAAACAATATTATTTTTTTATATATTTCAAATAAAACTGTTTTTTATCTTCTTTTATATTTATGTGCTCATAAATTTTTATCTTCAACTATGTTGAATGTCAAGAAATTATGTTTATTTAATTTGAATTTAACTTTTTTTGTCTGGGATATAGAGAGACATACATGCCAGATGGTCTAGGAAATTTGAACATAGCAAAATAGATTATATAGTTTCAAAAAATAAGTGGGACTCTAAAGGCCACGTGTCATTTATTGCATGGATACCACATGTGCTTCATGTTGCTTGCCACATCTCCGCTACAGTTTCCATCTGCCGCCGCTACTTTTTCCCCATCCCTGTGCATTTATTCCCAAATCAACCTGACAAGGACTACACTGCCATGCAACACTTGTTACATCTATTTCAAGACTGAAAGAGAAAAAATAACCTCACATTCTTGTTGATATGAGAATATGATAATAATTTTGATGCACTCAAATTTTGTAATATCTCAATTTTGACCCTTCGTATGTATTAAGTTGGATTATTTATAAATTGTWAATCAGTGTGAACAATGATGCAAGCCATATGAGTTTAAATAAAATGACCTTATGTGTAAGTGATGTAAACATCCTATATGGATTCTTAGTGCACAACTCAAGGTCAAGGTTCAACTAGTGAATATCTAGGTATATAATTGAGGTAATTGTACTTTCTATGTACCATTTAGTAGACATGTATTCTCAAATATGTAAATATTATTTTGAAAATTAATTTAAATGTCCAAAATGGTTGCAGGGAGCAAAGGATGAGCTATAAGCCCACTAGAGGAGAAGAGGAAAGGGTACCTAAGGGTGAGAAATTTAATCCTATGTTTCCTAACTCCTAGATTTTTATCATGTACTTTATTTAAATCTCAACCACTATCTTTGACTAAGAAGCCAATCATTCAATGCATGTGGTGGTTGGTAAAGAAGTTTGCCTCACATAGTTATGGAGGCAAGGGGGTTGGGTACAATCATCATGGGGAAGTGTAAGAGACCTCATCCTCATGAAAATTTGAACCTCCTTCACTCTCATACACACTCTTCCCATTCTAATTCAAATTCACTGGATCACATGCCATTCTCATGTTCCAGTATAAACCTGAAAAAAACCAAAAGTACTTATGGGAAATTAATTTATGTACCTGGGAAGAGAGATAGTTGAAGAGGAGAATAGAGGATGGATTGTTTACAAAACCTCCCTTTCCTCTCTAATTTTCACTCATTGGGTGCCTTAAAGCCAAGGTATATTTTTGCTAGGTTATTCCAAAAAAAATAGCAAAATGGATTATTCTTACCTACATTGGGAGCACTAGAAAGAAGAATACTCTTAAGGGACTCTTGCACAATGAAGGGAGATGTATTCCTTCTGCTATATGAGAAGTGGATGAGAATGCCATCACTATTTGATGGTTCAAAGGTTGCCTATGTATTCCTTCTGCTATATGAGAAGTGGATGAGAATGCCATCACTATTTGATGGTTCAAAGGTTGACTCACTTGTTTAGTTGTGAATAGACTAGTTGGAGAACAATTGGGTTGATTGAGTGGCTTGTGACTTTGTAGCCAATTTCCTTCACCTTGGTGGCCTCATAGCCTAGCTCAAGGATGACATCTATAGTTGATATTGAGTGGAAAACTGCTTGTAGGTAGTCAATTTCTTTGACCATCTTAGTTAAAAGATAATTATTCAATCTCTAATCTTAAATATCTATTTATAATTCTAATTATATTTAATCCTCATTTATAAATAATATTTGAAAAAATCTCTAATTTAATAAATTTATATATATATATATATAAATTATACATTTATATTGAATAAATTATATAATAATATATTCAATGTTAGAACAGATTATACATTTTCTAAAATTCGAATATATATATATATATATATATATATTCGAATTTTAGAAAATGTATAATCTGTTCTAACATTGATAAGATGAATGCCCATAGGCTATACCATAAACCCTAATTATTTATAAACTTTAATTATCAGAAATGTAATATAAACCCTAATTATTTATAAACCTTAATTATCAGAAATGTAATATAAACCCTCATTTAAAAAAAAATTGAACCATGCATGTAAACTAAACGAATTGCAAGAGACCATTAAACAAAATAGGAATTCATAACTGTGCAAGTGGTTACCAAACACCGTGAGAATAAGTCTACTAAACACTGCTAGAAGAAGTGTAGGATTGAAAAAAAATCTATTGTTCAACACGAATCCACTGATCCCACGATCCAATGTTTAGCTATGTAGCAGGATCCGATGCAACAACGATCCACCGATTGTACTATATAGTATTCAGATCCANCATTAAACGAAAATAGGAATTCATAACTGTGCAAGTGGTTACCAAACACCGTGAGAATAAGTCTACTAAACACTGCTAGAAGAAGTGTAGGGTTGAAAAAAAATCTATTGTTCAACACGAATCCACTGATCCCACCATCCAATGTTTAGCTATGTAGCAGGATCCGATGCAACAACGATCCACCGATTGTACTATGTAGTATTCAGATCCACCGATAGTATTATGTAGTATTCAGTGATGCATCAACTCTATTAAAGATCGCCATAAAGTTCCGTGATGCAAAGAGAAATAAAGGAATTTGGGTTCATCTATACAAAATAGGGTTCAGCGAAATGAGTTAAACCATAAGCAGATAACCAGAGAGATAGCCCAAAAATTGAAACTCATTATCATTAAACCCACTCGAGCCCACCTAAAGGCAGGGAAGTTCATCGAATGAGTATTCTAAATGATAATTCTTTATCATTTATTCTAAAGGCAGGGAAGCCTATTGGAATCAATATTATAAATGATATTAAAAAAAAAAGCATGGCCATTAAACCCACTCCAGCGCAGCCCATTGAAACAGACACCCTACCATGTCCATCCACGTATCAGGTAAATGCTAAAACTCAACAGTTAAATGTTAAATGAAGAGGTAATTGAGGAGGTAATGAGACGGTTCACATTTCATAAAGGAATGCGTGCCCCAATATGAAAGGAAACGTTTAGCTATATGCCACGGTTTACACTCTATAAAAATGTATGCGTGCCCGAACATGAAACTTGTGCAACCTGTGCACTGCTTCTTAATCATATAAACCTGGTTTAATCATATAAACTTGGGTTCTACAAATATTAATTTTTTTTATTTTTCTTAATCATTTGAATTTGGCAATTAAATGCAAGGAAATTGTAAACAATAAATCTGAGATTATAATTTAAAGTTAAAAGATCATTAATAGTGCCCATTACCAATAAGTATTCGACTATCAACCTAATTTAAAAAACTTGAATTCTTTTACAATTAGTTAAATCTATATTTTTGAATTGCTAGGATAAGAGAAGTCTGGGTGTGTTCTCCATAGAAAAGGTACCATCTGTTCTAACATTTCTAAGTGTTAGAAAAAATGAACTGAAAAGGTACCATCTGTTCTAACATTTCTAAGTGTTAGAAAAAATGAACTGTTAGAAAAATTGAACTTTCTGTATTTTTATATAATATCAGCCAAAGGTTTAGGGGCTTTCGATTTATTTTAGTCTATATGGATTACCTTATGAATGGCTTGTATATGCTCTAAAGAGGGATTAGTGTAATGAATGAAACATAGGACATTTTTCAATCACTGAGCCTATATTTCATGACCAAAGATTTTTCAATTTTCATAGTTGCTGAATGTACTTGATTTTCACATTCAATATTGAATATACTTCGATACCAGAGAGAAATTTTCCTTGTGGGGAAACATGAACTTCATCCCTCTTCTGGAGCCAAACCATATGCAAACATTTCACTCAGACAAAACAACAAATTTTCATTACGGTAGGAAACAAGATGCTTCATCTATTTTATGAAGCAAACCATATGCAAACATTTAGCTCAGACAATATATGCCAGTGTAAAATAATAGCAACAAACATGGCTAATGTAATTTGTATTTGAAGTTCTCACAACTTAGTAATTGTAAATAGAAACTTGGACTGGAATTACATGAAATTGATACAAGACAGCTGACGAAAAAGGGAACTATGCTATCACAATTTTCCACCAGATGGTGAAGGCTGATCTCCAACGGCCAGGTGCATCTACTGTAGCCATTGTGCAGCAAGTACTCCCAGCAAACCAGAAGATCAACTTTCCTACTTACTGGACAGCTCAATACCATGCAAAGGTTAAGAGACTTATATCAATAAGCATACTTAGATAACTGCAGCAGACCATTCCAAGCATCGAACAAATAAAAGATGTCTACATGGTCATCAAATATATCTGCATTGCTACTTCCTAGCTGTACCAAACCAAATTCACAATGTCAGAGAAATGAAATCAACTAACAATATAACTAAAGAAGAGAATGCATGGTTGGTTTTCTATCTGTAAATAAACAACTGTGTAAAAATGCTCAGAAGATGAACCGCAAAGACAAAAGAAATAGAGGTAAAAAACAATGGAGCATAACTCCTAAAATAGTGATCTTAAATTCCTATCCAATGGTCTTAGATGGATTAGAGATCTTACAAGGACTCTACTTGCTTAAATACAAATGCTCTATGTCATAAAGTTATGTTTACTCTATAAAGTGTTGGGGTAAGAATCTTTGTGGCTAACTATGCCAGTTTTTAAGATACAAAGAACAGGCTTCTACAGAACAGAACTCTGGGATATCATTAAATAGTCTTTGAGACTCCAAACTATATTAAGCTGCAAGGATCAAATGAAAATACTAGACTGCAGTAAAGTTGTTAGGTTAAACTTCACTGGGTGAAAGACAAAGATTCAAAGTTGTTAGGTCAATAGTAGTGGTTTGGGGCACATGGTTTTGGTAGTCAATTGTTTTAGAGCACGTGGATTACATGTAATGAAAGTCTGCAAAAGGACGGAAGACTCACTTCGCAGGGGCTAGGAGGTTGGCCAGTTTGGGTAGGTTTAGTCAAGGGGAATAATAGATCTATTGTTGGCTATTTTTTCCTATAAGGGTTTTCTAGGATAAATCTCGTGATTTGTGTGTGCATGTTGCCATGTTCTTGGTATTTTATCTATATGGCATTTAAAAAAATGGTGGTTTCCGACACATGGTTTTGGTAGCCCATGGTTTTAGAGCCCATGGATTACATGTAATGAAAGCCTTCGAAAAGTTGGTGATACTCCATTGTAATGAGCCATGAGTGAGAGGTGAAGGCTCACTTGGCAGGGGCCAGGAAGTTGGCTGACTTGGCCAAATTTGATAAATACCTAATAGATATATTAACTGGTTTTCCCAATTAAATTTTGGCCAAATTTGATAAACACCTAATAGATATATTAACTGGTTTTCCCAATTAAATTTTCCAAAATAAAATCTTGTTATTGCTATATTTTTCTTTATTACTTTTATTTCTCTCATTTTTTTTCTTTCAAAAATATGGTTGATAGATGTTGATTACTGTTGTGAGATATACCAAATACTATGCAATGACAATAACTTCAAATTGATAAATGTTTTCTACACTACATAAAGCTACATCCTACTCCAGTGAAAAGCTTAAACATATCCAAAACGCTAAAGCACAATGCATGGTAAATTATGGCAGCTAAGGACTGCGAAACACAAAAGAAATTGGCTATGCTGGAACTGAACCGTTTACCGTATCTTAGATCCTTAGGGCTTGATAGTATAGGTCTCTTAATTATTTGTTGAAAATCCTAAATTTAGGCAAAAGGCTATGTGCCCTAATGGACCTTGAAGATTATAAATCCTCTTAAGGTTTTCAACATTGCATTATCAAAGAGAACACACGTAGATTTTCAGGGTAAAGAGTGAATTAGGAAGAGTTCTAAATTTAGCTTTATAGCAATCTTGATTCAGCCATCTTGCGGTGAGGCTTCAATTCCCATTGATATGGATACAATACATCATATACAAATATGATTAGAATACAACAAATATAAAAAAATAAATATACAATACATATAAATAAATATATTATAATATGTATAATACTATATATATATATAAATAAATATAATACATATAAAATATATGTATAAATAAATATATTATAATACAATACATATAAAATATGTGTAAAGAAAATTAATAAATATACAATACATATAAATAAATATATTATAATATGTATAATACAATATATATATATATATATATATATATATATATATATATATATAAATATAATACATATAAAATATATGTATAAATAAATATATTATAATACAATACATATAAAATATGTGTAAAGAAAACTAATGCACATTGTAGAAAACATGCTCACAATACTCACTCTATTAAGATAAACTTATTTGATAGAGTGCAATTATACCATTATATCCTATATACATGGCATCCTTTATACTGTGTATTGTCTACTGTTTAGACCATATAGTGATTATTACATGTCTAGTAGTTGCTGTTTAGACCATATAGTGATTATTACATGTCTAGTAGTTGTGGGTTTGTCTACTGTTTAGATAAGAGAGTGATTATTACATGTCTAGTGGTAGTTGTGTGTTTGTTAAATTGTGATTTTTATTTATTTATAATTATTTTACTTATATTGATATCCATAATGCTGCAATGTTTTTGTAGTGATATCTATAATACGACAATGTTTTTGGATGTATATGGATACATTGTTTTAAGTTTGAAAATTTTTGGTTTTAATTTAGTTTAAATAATTTTTTTTATTTTAATTTAGGTTAAGTAATTTTTTTTAAATATTTTAATAAAGACATTTTTAAAATATTATATTTTATAGGTGGATTTGAATAATTTTTCTTTGTCTATTTGTTAAAAATGATTAGATAACTATTCACAATTTGCATCCTGTCTCATCTTTTAAAAAAAATTATATTTTGTTTAACTTACTAAAACAAAAAATAAAACTCTAATCGATAGTTTCATCTTCTTTTAATTTCACCATTAAACTTAACCACCTTTAAAAAAACAACCATTTAAAAACTCCTCCATTAACTTTATCCTCTTTCATTACCATTAATTTTATCCTCTTAAACTCAACCATCCTTAAAATTAACCAACCATTTAACCATCCTTAAAAAAAAAAAAAAAACAACCATTTTAAAACTCTTCCATTAACTTTATCCTATTTCATTTCATTACCAGTAAACTCAGCCATCCTTGAAAAACCAACCATTTTAAAACTCCATCATTATATACACTAAACCATCATCTGCAAGGAAACTACAACAAACGCCACGAATCTCCATAACAGAAGAATAGATAGTCCAGGCCAAAAAGGATTTGCATAAAGAAGATTACTTCTGAGTCCAAACTTTGTTTCACACGACAAAGCAAAGTAGGATTTTCAATACAGGAAGGGAGAGTTATCTTATATTTTTAATAATTTATTTATTTATTGCAATAAAGCTATGGCGCTCTTGGTTGCCATGAATTAAATCATTCTACCTATAAGGTTGTGTATTTATAGTTTATATCAATAAATATATAATTAAAAAATTTGGATGGTTTTTTAAATATTCAAATGTTGATATCAGTTGATCATTTTTGAAAGTGAAGTTAACATAATTAATAAAAATTAGGTGTTGTTAATGTCTTATCGAAATGTAAATCTTTTAATAATATGTTTGCTAATCATTTCTGAAAGTGAAGTTAACATAATTAATGAAAATTAGGTGTTGTTAATGCCCTATCCAAATTTAAATATTTTAATAATATGTTTGTTTTCTGCTATGTGACTTATACTATGATTAATAAATCTTTTAAATAATATGTTTGTTTTTTTCAAATCTTTTAATAATATGTTTAATTTCTACTATGTGACTTATACTATGACTAATAAATCTCCTAAATAATATGTTTGCTTTTTGCTGTGTCACTTATACTATGATTAATATTAGTGTTTGTG
>JASDQU011440377.1:23826-40058 GCA_032191745.1 Picea mariana | reverse complement strand
CCAATGATACACTCCTTGACTCGATCCGGAGTCCAAGGGGTTCCATCGATGCCTCTACCTCCTCGAGGTCCAAAATCTTGCACACTCAGTAAAACCAAGTCAATAGCACCTATCTATGTCAATATAGTAAAACAACGTGTCATCAAACCATAAGGCGTCAAAATCAAAATCAAAATTTTTAATAGCATGATAATATGGATCACTTGTGAGCAAGTGTCCTCAAAGATTAAGTTCGCTCAGTGCGCCAGAGTGGGATGTTACATACACCCCCTCTTGTTCTAAACTTCGTCCCAAAGTTTCACAATATTTATGCCAAAATAAAGTGTATCACAGTATCATATGTCTAACTATAAAATAAAAATGGAAACTATTGGCGCATATCATATGCGTCCTCCCAGGTCGTCGAGTGCGGACTATAATTGTCCGACTAGACCTTGACCTGCTCTATTGTTCGACACTGTAGCTGTCGAATGCGATGATCCAAGATGTGGATTGGCTCAGCTGTGAGCACCCCCTTGTCCAACACCTGCATGGAACTCATGTCAATAACATGTGTAGGATCACTAATATAATGTCTCCAAATAGATACATGAAAAAAATCATGCATACGCCTCAAAGAATAAGGCAAGGCTAGTTGATAGGCCACGGGCCCCTTTCTCTCCACAATATCGAAAGGGCCCATGAACCTAGGATAGAGTTTAGCTCCATTCCCAAACTTTATTGAAATCTTATGCGGTTTAACCCACAAGAAGACTCGATCGCCGACCTCGTAACTACGGTTGACATGGTGTGCATCGACATAACTCTTATGTCGATCTTGCGCTTCTTTAATTCTTTTTCTTATTGTTTGCATTTTCTCTTCCATTTCTTAGATCACTTCTGGTCGCACCAGGACCCTATCCTCAAGATGATCCCAACTCAAAGGCGTCTAACATGGTCTCCCGTAAATAAAATCGAAAGGTTCCATCTTAATGGTGCTCCGGTAACTTTTTTTGTAAGTGAACTCCACCAGTGGCAAGAATTCTTCCCAACACTTTTGTTGGTCCATCACATACATGCGTAACATATCCTCCAAGGTCTAGTTTGTTCATTCGGTTTTCCCATCAGTCTTCAGATGATACGTAGTACTAAAGTTAAGTTGGGTTCCCAAGGCCTCTTGGAAACTCATCCAAAATCATCCAGTAAACATCGATCCTCGATTGGATATAAACCTCTTAGGCATGCCATACAGCCTCACAATCTCATTGATGAAAACTCTAGCTATTTCAGGTGCCTGATAAGTCGTACTCATAAGAATAAAGTGAGCACTCTTTGTCACAGTATCTACTACTATGAAAAATGAGTCATGTCTCCTTGTTGTCAGTGGAAAACCAATAATAAAATCCATTGAAATAACCTCCCATTTCAATTCTGGAATAGCGTGTGGTTGTAGTAATCCTATTGGGTGTCAATGTTCAGCCTTTACTTGCTGACATTCTAGACATCTGGCCACATAGTTGACTATGTATGCCTTCATTCTTTTTCGAAAGAATAAGGGTTTAAGTTTTTCCCTCATCTTTGTGACTCCTGGGTGAGCCCTGTAAACTTCTCTATGAGCTTTACCTAGGATCAACATCCTCAACTCATCGTTCGGTGGTACATAGATATAATTTTTAAACCTCAATAAACCATCACTATCAAATGAAAATCCTTCAAATCATGGTACCATCATTGTGTTTTGTCCGATAAAACCCTCGACCTCTTTGTACCAGTCATCATCACGTTGTAAAGTTAGAATCTTTTCACATAGATTCGTTTGAAGAGGCAGCACCAAAAAGATGCGTGGTCTCCAAATCAATGCATCCACCAGTTGGTTCACTTTTCCTTTTATGTAAGTAATGTCGAAGTCATACTCGCTAAGAAATTATGACCAACATTGTTGTCGCACGTTCAGGTCACTTTGTGTAAAGATGTGTTGTAGTCCACAATGCTTAGTCTTTAGTTTGAATTTTCATCCAACAAGGTAGTGTCTCCAAATCTTCAAGGCATATACGATGGCTAACAACTCCAAATCGTGCATCACATAGTTCTCCTCATGCCTTCTTAGTTTCCTTGAAATGTAAGCGATCACTCGTCTGTCTTGCATCAAGACCCCACCTAAGCCTTCCTTGGATGCATCAGTGCATGCCAAGAAGCCTGCATCCATGTCAGTGCCCTTTACTACAGGTTCTATGGTCAACAACTCCTTGAGCCTCCAAAATGATTTCGCTCATTTCTCAGTCCAAACAAACTTATTTTTCTTCTTTTGCAAATTCGTCATTGGATTTGCTATCTTCAAAAATCCCTCGACGAACCGTCGATAGTATCCTGCGAAACCCATGAAGCTACGCAACTCTGGGACATTTGTCGGTGCAGGCCATTCGATAATAGCCTCGAACTTGGCTAGATCCACGATGATGCCTTCGTCAGATATGACATGCCCTAAGTAGTGAATCTTCGATTGATAAAAAGAGCATTTGGAAAACTTCTCATACAGTTTGTGCTCTCGCAGACACTATAATACCAAGCGCAAGTGCTCATTATGCTCCTTTATCGTCTGAGAGTAGATCAAAATATCGTCAATGAATACTTGGACAAATTTTTCCAAGTACTCGCAGAACACCCAGTTCATCAAACTCATAAATACCCTGGGGGAGTTTGTCAATCCAAACGGTAAAATAGTAAACTCATAATGTCCCAAATTCAACTTAAAGGCAGTCTTAGGAACGTCATCTTCCTTAATTCGTAACTACCGGTATCCTGATTGCAAATCGATCTTTGAGAACACCATTTCTCCCTTCATTTGATCGAACAGATCATTGATTCTCAACAACAGATACTGATTCTTGATCGTGGCCTTGTTCAATTGACGGTATTAAATGCAGATCCTCCATGACCCATCCTTCTTTCATATGAAAATAACAGGTGCATCCCACAATGACACACTAGGATGTATCAGTCCTAGATCCAACAACTCCTTTAGTTGCATTTTCAACTCTTGTAACTCTAGGGTCGACATCCGATAAGGCGTTCTTGCTATTGGTTCAATCCCTAGTTTTAGTTCTATGGTAAACTCCAATTCCCTCTCCGGCAACATCCCAGGTAACTCTTTCGAAAATATGTCTGCAAACTCTCTCACCACTGGAAGGTGTTCTAGACCTTCCGCTAATCCCTTCTCATTTAACACAAAGATCGCATAAAGTTTGCACCCCTTGTGCATTCTCTTTCATAGCTGTAAGGAAGAGATGAACCTCAGGGAAACTCGTTGGTTCCATCCTACAATCACATGTCTCTGTTCCTCGTCATTGACCAAGCTCAACTGTTTTGTCTTACAGTTGAGTATCGCCTCATGCAATTCCAACCAGTCCATACCAATCATGACATCATAAGATCTGAAGACCATGACATACAGGTCAACCTTGGTGAAAAAATCTCCTAGGTTGAAGATACAGCCCATCACCTTTCCTCCAACCTTTTGTTTGGCTCTCGAGGTGATGCAGGAGCATCTCAAGTGAGCCAGCGTGGAGACAATCGGACAGCTGGACAAGTGCCAGCGCAAATTTTTGAAATTACCTTGAAATTGATGCACCATCTTAAATAAGATAATTAAGAAGGAGTGCACTTGTATAATGTAACCGGACCTTGAGCGATTTTCTCTCGTCCTTAGTAGGTAGAAGGCATTTAAAGTAGTTAATGCAAGTAGATAGAATTGAATGTGTAGATTAGACAGTTTTAGAGCGCAGGAGGGAAACGGGATATAGACACCCTCATTGTGTATTTTAACGTTAGTGTGAGTGTATGAAGAGCATAGGAGAGAAACAAAGAGCTATGTAGTAGAATCCATGTACAGAAGTTCTGAATTAATACAAGAAAGATGTGATTTAGACTCGTGGTGTCCATATATTCCTTGTGTATGCATCTTTGAATGTTATGCTCATAAATATTTTTACTCTTTCTGTCATGCAATTGCTTTTATGCTATGTATGAATGATTTATTGTTAATGTCTAAAATCCAAGAGGAAAGGGTAATGGAATGAGTTTCAATTGTTTCTCTATCTGAGCAAGAGTTCCTGGAAGGAGTGCAGTTGAAGTGTCCGCAAGGATTACGTTGACAAGGTGTTTAGAGTTTTGTCTCTGAAAGCTCAGGAGGGATAGCTTTTGTTCTTATTTTTGTAGAAGTGTAGTTTGGGACAGGAGCTGTGCAAGGAGTGCGCAGGCCGAGTGAAGTCTCAGGGTTGTGGACCTGAGTGAAGCATTGAGAGACTATTGTTGTAGGTGTGCGCAGGTTCAAAATATTTCAACACTTGGAAGTGCTTGAAAGTCTGCCGCAAGGAGTGCATGCAAGGGTTTTTCTGGAAGACTCGGAGTTGGGAAATTTCAGAGGGACTTGGACCTTTGAAGGAGTTGAAGGAAGGCATGAGATAAGTACCTTAGGAGGCCACAAGGGCCATTGGATTCACGCGTGGAATTCTATATCGGGGTTTCATGGGTAGAAGTCCCGAAAACTTTGCAATGGGAATCGTGATATCACGAAATGTGAAATCCTGAAGGCCAAGAAAATGGTGCAGAACCAAAGGAGCCAGTGGGGTGGACAGGTGGTGCATACTGACACAGAGTCAAACTCTGTTGACCATTTCAGAGTTTCGTGGGGTGAAGTTCTGAAAACATTGCATTAGGATTCTTGATATTGCAAAGTTCGAAGTCCCGATGAAGTGAAGCGACGTTGAAAGGTCAAAGCTCTTGAGTGCATCGAAGTTTTGGAAAATCGAGATTCGGGAGTTGGGGAGACAAGTTTCTCAACATCACGATTGTCGAAATCGCGATAAGGAAAATACAGAAAAGGAAAGAGGAAAGGTCAGCGTTGACTGTTTTGGGGTTCGGGGATTCGAGAGACCAACGCTTGACCACTGGATTCACGAAGTTGCGAAGTCAAATATCCTAAGTACAAAGGGGGGATCCCATGAGGATTTGTTGTGGGTGCAGATTTCCCGTTAGGGAAGTAGAAGAACCGTTTAGAGTTCTTCGGGCCAGTGGTAAAGGAAAGATCCTGTGTTGACGTGGACNGCTGGCATCTTCAACTGGATGGCCCTTCCATTTGACCAAATATTCAAAGTATTCTTTCCACCTGGTCTTCTTGCTTACTCTTTCATCCAATATGCGCTCCATCTGTGGCTTATTTTCAAATATCATCTGCTTTTTCCACTAGATCACTGGCTACTCAATTCTTATCCCTGTTTCCTCAGCTTTATATGGGTACAAATTTGGGATATTGAATATCAGAGAAATTCTGATCCCATCGGGTAATTCAATCTCGTAAGCATTCGCCCCAAATTTCTTTAAGACCCTACATGGTATGATTTTCTTCATCTTCAATTTATTATATGTTCCTCTCGCGAACCTTTCCTTTCTCAAATGTGCCAAAATCAAGTCACCAACCTCAAACTGAAGTTGTCTCTTGCGTTGATCTGCTCTGCGCTTATATTCCTGGCTTGAATTCTGTAGTCGCTCCTTCACCTGACTGTGAATTTATTTTATCGCCTCTGTGAAATCTTCTACACTAGCGATCCTAGTCGTAGTCTATTCTGAATCTCTCAGTTCAGAAATCCCCCTCAGTTGCATGCCATAGACAATCTGAAATGGACTCTTCTCTGTGCTCCCGTTAACTGAGTCGCTACTGCCTGTGGTAATATGTTGTCCCACTAGCTGTGGTGTTCTGTCACCAAGCTTCTTAGCAAGTCTCCCAGACTTCTGTTCACCACTTCTGTCCATCCATCCATCTGAGGATGATAAGATTAAATAAATGACAAGTTAGTTCCATGCTTCTTCCATAAGGTCCTCCAAAAGTGCCCTATGAACTTGGTGTCTCAATCCGAAACTATACTCCTTGGTAAGCCGTGAAGTCGAATGACTTCTTTGAAAAACAGATTCACAATGTGAGTTGCGTCACTGGTCTTCTGACATGGAATGAAGTGTGCCATCTTGGAAAATCTATCTACCACCACAAAGATTGAGTCAAATCCTCTTTGTGTTCTTGGTAACCCCAATACGAAATCCATGCTGATTGCATCCCACGGCCTTTCTGGTATGGGAAATGGTTGATAGAACCCTGCATTATGTCTCCTTCCCTTTGAATGATGGAAAATTCTGCATCTGTCCACGAATCTCTTGACATCTGCTCGCATTCCCGGCCAAAATATGACTCATTTAACTTTGCAAACGTCTTGTCTTGACCAAAGTGCCCTGCCAATCCTCCACTATGTTTCTCCTTCAGCAAATTCTCCCTCATTAAGCATTTTGGAATACACAGTTGATTACCCTTGAACAGTAATCCTTCCTGGATCATGTATTCTATCCATTGGCTTCTATCCCTAAGAATTGGATTCTCAACTGATTCATACGCTTCCTTAAAATCCTGATCACCTGCGTACATGTCCCTGAGATCATCAAAACCCAATGTTTTGACTCAGAACTACTGCAATAACAAAAACTTCTTGCTCAAAGCATCAAAAACTTTGTTAGCAGTACCAGAAATATGTTTAATCACAAAAGTGAAATTTTGCATATACTCGACCCATTTAACATGTCTTTTATTCAACTTTTCCTGTTGAGTCACAAACTGCAATGCATGATTATCGCTATATAAGACAAACTCCTTTGAGATTAAGTAATGCCTCCATTTCTTCAATGCTTGGATGATAGCATAGAACTCCTTGTCATATGTGGATTACTTAACCTTTTCTTCATTCAAATTCTCACTGAAATATGCTATTGGCCTGTCTTTCTAACTCAAGACTACCCTGATTGCAAACCCACTTGCATCGCATTTCACTTGAAATGTCTTTCGGAAATCTGGCAACACCAAAATTGGTTGTTCCGTAATCTTCCTCTTCAATAGATTAAAACTTTTCTCAGCCTCTTCTGTCCAGTGAAAAGATTTTTCTCTTTTCTTCACTGTGTCCATCATCACTGCACTAATTCCATTGAAATTCCTGATGAACTTTCGGTAGAAACTAGCCAATCCATGAAAACTTCTCACCTCAATTATGTTCTTCAGTGATGGCCAATTCTTGATTACCTCCACCTTATCTAGATCCATCCTCAACTCATTTGCCGAAATAACAAATCCCAAATAAATGAGCTCTGTCTTCATGAATGAGGATTTCTTCATGTTTATCAACAACTTCTCCTACTGTAATTTCTGCATCACTGTAGCCAAATGCTTCATATGCTCTGTCACTATTTTACTGTAAACCAGTATGTCATCCAAATATACGATAACAAATTTTCCGATGAACTCCTTCAGGACTTCGTTCATCAACCTCATGGAGGTACTTGGTGCATTTGTTAAGCCAAATGGCATAACAAGCCATTCATACAACCCTTCATTGGTTTTGAATGTTGTCTTCCACTCATCACCTTCTCTCATGCAGATTTGATGATAACCGCTTTTCAAATCAATCTTTGAAAAATACTTTTCTCCACTCAAGCAACCCATCAGATCACCCATCCTTGGTAATGGAAATCTGTCCCTGATGGTTATCTTGTTAATCACCCTCGATTCAGTACACATCCTCCAGCCTCCTTCTTTCTTCGGACTGAGTACTGTTGGAACAACACATGGACTCAAGCTTTCTATGACTAAACCTTTGTCCAACAACTCCTGGACTTGCCTTTTAACCTCTTCATTCTCTTTCAGTGTCAATCTGTACGCGGCTTTGTTTGGAAAACTGGCTCCTGGTATGAGATCAATATGGTGACTCACACTTCTGATCGGTGGCAATGAACGAGGTAATTCGGCCACTACTATATCAACGAACTCTTCCAGTAGTTCTTGAACCCCTTCTGGTAAGTCATCCACCCTTGTGCTGGTCAAAAAAATCTTCGATTTCCTGACCACTATGAATTGCGGATCCTCCTTCTTCTTAACCTCTATAAGAAGTTCCTTCCCACTCATGAGAAGTACTGTATTGCTTACTTCTGTTTTCACCTCCTTATCCTTAATTGGAAGCAACATGTGAGTCCTGCCATTCTTCTCCAGGGTGTATGTGTTCTTTCTATCGTCATGAATCACATTCCTATCATATTTCCATGGCCTACCCAGCAATAGATGACAAACATCCATAGGAATAACATCACATAGTATCTTATCATTATATCCTCCTATCTTAAATTCAACTAAACATTGTTTAGTGACAGTTACCTGATGTCCTTTTTGTAGCCACGAAATTCTGTATGGGCTTGGATGATCAATCGTCTCCAGCTCCAACTTTTCTACCATCTCCGTAGAAACGAGATTATCCATGCTACCACTGTCCACAATGACCTTGCATACCCTATCCTTGGTCTTGCAAGCAGTCTGAAAAAGTCTAGTTCTTTGGACTGAACTCTCCACCTCCTTCTCTGGTGTCAAAAGAGATTTTTGCATCATTAGCGATCTTCTGCCTTCAGCGTCTTCCACCTCAACATCCCGCCTCTGTGCCTCGGTGATGTGAGCTTCTCCACTCTCCTTCTTTTTGTCTTAACACTCATAAGACTTGTTCCCATTCTTTCAGCATGTGAAGAATGTTATTACTCCACCTCTTCCTCTTCCTCTACCTCTAGTACGAGGAAATGTGTTATTGTCAGCATAATCTCCTCTCTGCTTAGTATGCTTCCCTCATTGTTCAGCATATTGCCCTCGTTGTGAGGTTCCACCTCTCTCAGTTTAAGTCTGAGGTTTCTTCCAGTCTTCCTTGGGCTTCTGGTTTTTATCCTGGGCAACTGATTTGCCTCTGGGTTGACTTCTACCTCGGCCTCTCTGACTCTACTTTCAGCTTAGCCTCTCTTCCTCTTTCAGAGCCATCTGATAAGAATATTCCACCGTTTGTATGGTTACCATGCTCATCTCGTCCTGGATATCATATCTTAGACCATTCATATATCTGGCAACTTTTTAATCATCGCTCTCCCGATGACCTTCCCTGATGTTCAGCCTATAGAAATCTTCAGTGTATTCTTTTACTGTCATCAACTTCTATCTCAGGTTCTACATTCTGCTGAACAGAGTAATCTGTTAATCCCTAGGAATGAATTTTTCCTTCATCTTCGCGATCATTCTATCCCAGCTCTTGATCTTCTACTTGCCTTTGCAGCGTCGGCCAGCTTGTAGTTCATCCCACCACAATGTTGCATGTCCCTTCAATCTAGTGACAGCATGCTTGACTTTCTTTTCCTCTTTGACATCTTCATAGTCAAAGTATGTGTCCAAATCTCTAATCCAGTCTAGAAGCTCCTCTGCATCCAATTTTCCTTCATAAACTGGAATGTCCATTTTCGCTCTTGCACCCATTCTTGCAATAGCTCTGATCAAACGTTCATTTTCTACATCTTCAACTGCAACTTCTTCTTCATGTTCAGCCTCAATTTCACTTTTGGAATCACTAAGGTCACTAGCACTGACCGTACGTCTCTGTGCTGTCTCCATGTCTTCGATTCTGGCTCGTAGATCACGCATCTCTCTCTCCATAGCTGGATCTGTCATCTGCCTGCCCCTTCTTCTCGGCATTTCCCTCTCCTTTGGTGGATCAGGTGTTTGCCTGTCCCTTCTCCTTGGCAGCATGGTGAATTCTTCTTTTTCTCTGCTACAGAAAGAAAAGAACCTTTCTGGGCTCTGATACCAAACTTGAAATCGATGCGCACACAACCTCTCAACCTATAGGTCAGAAGGTCCATGTCAACACATGATCTTTCCTTTACCACTGGCCCAAAGAACTCTAAACGGTTCTTCTACTTCCCTAATGGGAAAGGTGCACCCACAAAAAATCCTCATGGGATCCCCCCTTTGTACTTAGGAGATCGTACTTTGCAACGTCGCCAATCCAGTGGTCAAGTGTTGGTCTCTCGAATCCCCAAACCCTGAAACAGTCAACACTGACCTTTCCTCTTTCCTCTTTGGGATTTTCCTTATCACGATTTTGGTGATCGCGATGCCGAGAAACTTGTCTCCCCGAATCCCAAATCCTGATTTGTCAAAACTCCAATACACTCGCAAGATTTGACCTTTCAATGCCACTTCACTTCATCAGGACTTTGGACTTCCCAATATTGAGAATCCTAATGCAATGTTTTTGGAACTTCACCCTGTTTATGGATAAATTCGTGAGTGCAGACATAGACCAATCTCCTCAGATCCACCTCGATCTGGAACAAACCGTAACAGAATACTACTCTTTCCCTAGATCTAGTTATTGAATGAACTAAGAGAAATGGATTGTGGACATACCTTATGAATGCTCTCCTTTAATCTCTGTTGTTCCTCTCCCTGCTACGATGCTCTTGCGTCATCCAATCACAACAACACAAACCAATCACAGCAAAGGCATTAATCTATTCAATACCTAGTCTATACATGTGATCAAGGAATCATGTAATAACATGATATCATCACTATGGGAAAGGGACATATTCATGTATTATATTAACTGAAAGAGAAACTTACAGCTTGAGCCTTGATTTCGTAGGCCTCCTTTCGATGACTCCTAGCTTTGACACACACACTTGCTCAAGCATGAAGAAGTTGAAACACAAATGATGACCTTGTTGTTGTCTTTGCTGCTGTAGCTTCAATCCTTCACACAATCTTGCACAAGTTCTCCAATCAATCTCTTGCTTCTCTAGTGATTTTGCTTCTAACCATTTCCATGAGCAATCCCCTCAATATATAGGAGAAGATTGATTAGTTACTTGGATAGGGATTAATCCCATGATATCTGGAAAGCCAGTATTTTTCCAACCATTCAAACTCCAACTCACCCCTCTAGAAGATTCCTTCTAGAAGGATCGAGAACTTATTCATTTTATTCCTTTATAAACATGTCCGCACCCTAACCATTGACACAGTGCGTAAAGTCCGTAATCAAGATGAATACAGCCTGCGGGAATTAAGGATTTTCGCAGGTGAGTATATATGCAGCCTGCGGAAATGTGATTTTGAGAAAATGACAAGTGTAACCTTCTTCAGGAAAATGTTCTTAATGAAGAGTTTGATCTTCCATCATCATGACATAATCATAATATCATCTTGATAACCAAAAATGTGGATAACACACCCCACAAAACTTTGAAATGGTTAACAGAGTTTGACTCCGTGTCAGTAGTGCGCCACCTGTTCACCCCGCTGGCTCCTTTGGTTCTGTGCCATTCTCTTGGCCTTCAGTATTTCACGTTTCGTGATATCGCGATTCCCATTGCAAAGTTTTCAGGACTTCTACCCATGAAACCCTGATATAGAATTCCATGCGTAAATCTAATGGCCCTTATGGCTTGGATCTACGGTCCTACTCCTCTTGACCTTAGAACCTTTCGACGCTTTCACCATAACTCCCCTTCTTCTCCATGGGATCTGATGGCTCATAGGACTTCACAGATTCTCCACCGAGAATTTCGACCGTTCGTCCCTTCCCCTGAGAGCTCATCCTCCTGCGGCCCCTCGTTGCTACACTTTCCTTCAGCCTCCTAAGTTGCTTATCTCATGCCTTCCTTCAACTCCTTCGAAGGTCCAATTCCTTCTAAACTTTCCCAACTCCGAGTCTTCTAGAAGAACCCTTGCATGCACTCCTTGCGACAGACTTTCAAGCACTTCCAATTGTTGAAATTTTTCGACCCTGCACACACCTGCAACAGCAGTCTCTCAATGCCTCACTCAGGTCCACAACCCTAAGACTTCACTCATCCTGCGCACTCCTTGCATGGCTCCTGTGCCAAACTACACTTCTGCGGAAATAAGAACAAAATCTATCCCTCCTGAGCTTTCAGAGACAAAAATCTAAACACCTTGTCAATTCACTCCTTGCAGACACTTCAACTGCACTCCTTGCAGGAACTCTTGCTTAGATAGAGAAATGATTGAAACTCATTCCATTACCCTTTCCTCTTAGATTTCAAACATTCAACAAGAAATCATTCATACATAGCATAAAAGCAATTGCATGACAGAAAGAGTAAAAACATTTATGAGCATAACATTCAAAGATGCATACACAGAGAGTATATGGACACCATGAGTCTGAATCACAGCTTTCTTGTATTAATTCAGAACTTTTGTACATGGAGTCTACTACACAGCTCTCTGTTTCTCTCCTATTCTCTTCATACACTCACACTAACATTACAATACACAATGAGGGTGTCTATATACCATTTCCCTCCTACGCTCTAAAACTGTCTAATTTACACATTCAATTCTATCTACTTGCATTAACTACTTTAAATGCCTTCTACCTACTAAGGACGAGAGAAAATCTCTCAAGTTCCGGTTACATTATACAAGTGTGCTCCTTCTTAATTATCTTATTTAAGATGGCGCATCAATTTCAAGGTAATTTCAAAAATTTACGTTGGCACTTGTCCAGCTGTCCAATTGTCTCTGCACTGTCTCGCTTGAGATGCTACTACATCACGAGGCCATCTCTATGAATCTAAACTCATCTTGTTCAACTACCTTTACCTTAATCCTTTTTAGCACTACAACAAAAATGAAGCTCTCGGTAACACCGAGATCTATCAAAATACCAAGGTTCTGGTTAGCGACGGTAGCTATCGTCTCGAGAACAATATAATCAAATCATAACAACGAAATCCGTAGTGATCCCAAGTCATGGGTTGAACTGACTCTGATACAACATGTCACAACCCCATCTGGTACAACTCCTATGATGTACAAATGGTAAAAGCGCCCTTAATTTCCTTATTTTATTTTTTTTCATTGTGTGTGTGTAGGAAGGTAATGATGACATTATACTCAACAATGCAACAGGACGATGAAGACGATGCAAGCAACTCACGCAACAACAACATGATGAACTAACATAGAAACACATCAATCACCTGGAAGCAATGTAAAACATTCAACTGACAAGATTAAGAATGACTACCCACCTATCCTACCCTGCAATGGTTAGGACCTCCAAGACATATAAGCAATGCTCAAGACCAAGTTCCCATCGATTTTGACCATTTAAGGTCTCAAGGTTGGTGACTGTTCTAAGGAACAAGGAGGTGTCTACTTCCTGCCCGACACAAGCAGACCAAGCCTACTAAGCTAAGGACAACCATCCTAATAACCCAACGCACCCAAAATTAATTACACAAGTAACTAGAACTCGTACAGTGAGAAAAACCAATCACATTAAAAGTTTACAAAACCAAGTACAAACATTAATCATAATAAACAACAACAACCTCAACAGAAGTGCAAGCTCAAAATGACTTCATCAACACTGCAACCCTTAATTGAGGCTAAAGGTCAATATCTATAAATCCAACTGACGTCAATTACATATCTAAATTAGCACATCTAATTTACAATCTAGTCTTTACTCACCATACTAATTTAATCATTATTACAACCTACATGGACAATTCTATAATAATATGAATCTCCATCCAACTAGCCATAAACTTGAATAACAACATTAACATTCTTCAAGTCGAATGCTACCATTAGCACTTATGAACAGTTAAACCTCAACATTGGTCTAGCTATATTGACCGAACTAACCACACTAGTTGTTAATATCATTGAGGAAGAAACTGATCGCTAATAACATTGTTGTAGCAAGTCAACAAGGTAATTACTTATATGTTACATAACGATTTAGTATAACAGATAGAAAGGCAAGTATGTAACAATTAACATGACTATCAATTAGCTATGGCAAGACAAACTATAAGATTGTTATCACTTAACTCACTGTGGAAAACAGTCATAAGAAGGATCCCTTTGCAACATTAAGAAACATCGCAACAGGTATAATGTCGTGAGAATTTCATAAGGTTACTCACAATTATAAAGCGCAAAAAACAGATAACTACTGGACATCAATATTAACCGTCAAAACCATGGGATGTGCTAGTGTTTAAACTCAATATCTTTAAATTAAATCCTACTGTTTGAAACAAAAGAAGCTTGATAACTAGTGCAAAATCTTGTGAAGCTTCATAAATAACATTATGGGTTTAGTGACTTGTAAAAACCACAAGGAGTTAGGAATAGGTGTAAACACAAAATGCCGCAAGGCACAACACAAAAAATTGAGAAGTGGTATTCAACCAATGAGGGTTATCTGGAATAAAATTTCAAAATTTAAATTGAACCATTGAGTTGTTCTGGACAGGAAGGTGATCTGGTACTTAAACTTGAGAGACCTCGAATACGAAAACTAAAATTTTCACTTGCATCTAGACTTACAGAAACAACATAACCTAAAGGACTGCAAAGGTACCCAATTGCATCTGGATGAGATTGTCATAAAGAAGCTCAATAGTGGCTAGTAACGCAGACTGTCCCAACGCATACCATCAATCAAATTTAGGGATACAGGGGTTCACTTCCATTATGGAAGTCGCAACCACTCCAATCACATAAGCGAAGGCTTAATATTAACCTTGTCATCTACAATTCTACAGCTGTCAAATTGTTAATTACATACGGCAATGCCTCATAAAAATTCCAGGTAACTATCAACTACTAAAAACAACATGGGGATAGAAAAAAGGGGGACTGGGTTATTAAAATGAAACGCAAAATAATAAATATAAAAATGTAGGCATGCTAACATTGTCACAAAGATTGATAAAAGCCGCAGGCACTCACCAAAATAGGTAATAAGTATAGGTTAATAATACTCGCGCCATCCACTGATAAATTGCGTAGATGGAAGGAACTATAATATAGCTGAAAATGCAACAGTAATGGATCGCGTGAGGGATGCACATGTAATCCAAACGCAAAGGAAGAACTAGTAGAGGACGCAAGTGAGAGGATAGCAACACCGAGCTCAAGTGTAAACCGCAGAGGCTGCTGCGGTCAACCCACACGCAGAGAGAAGTGGTTGATCCCAAACGTCGAGATCAACAATGGCATTGCTTAGTAAAAAAAAAACATTGTTTAGTCCATTAACCACTGGAATTTGCGAATTTAAAAGCATTCAAGGAGGGGTAGCAAAGACATCATTGTCTGGGATTGACATAACATCCAACTACATAATATCAATCTCCATCCAAAATTATTGTCTACTGAATATAAAAATTTCGCTATCACTGAAATCGAATTGGATATAAATTAGATATAAATTAGAGTAAATAAATTAGATATAATTTATAAATTAGATATAAATTGCTAAATATAAACATTTCGTTATCTCTCACTCATATTAGATATAAATTACAGTAAATAAATTAGATATAAATTACTGAATATAAAAATTTCACTATCTCTCACTCACATAAATTCACATTCGATGCATAAACGCAGGGCTATAATTATCCATCAAGCATAAAACAAACGCAGATTGAGATAACGACGAGGTATAAACAAGTCACAACTGAAGAAAAAATTCGCCAACAATCAAACTGCAGAGTTAAATAATCTCACCAAGGCGCAAGGAGAAACCTCATCCAAGGGCAACCATCATGGGTAGATGACTAACGGGGGAATCCTTCGCTCATCATCCTCTCACACGAAAGCAGGTTATTGAGATCCATAGGTCTATTAATGTTGAGGTGATGACCGTAGATTAGGCTCCTAGCTGGTTGCTCAGGAAAGGACTGGTGACCTAGGGATGAAGGATAAATAGCCACGAAGGTCACAATCATCACAGCAAGGTGTTCAAGACATGTGGGAAAACAAAGGCCATGGGAGTGAACAACCATCGAGCTAGGCTAAGGAAAGTTTCAGTCATCAATTTAAAGAAAACAAAATGTCAGTTTACTTCTGCATTAAATAAGCAGATCCAAGCATAAGGCCTAATACATTCTACCATACAAAAATGAAGAGATTGTATCATTGCCTAATCACCTGCTCTGAATGGTGTCCCGCGCACTCTGTGCAACTCCCTCTTGCCAACCGTTGAGACTTCACTAGTACCTCCCAACCAATGCTAGGGGTACTCTTCTTCCCCCTTAGCCCCCCAAGCCGCAAAGGGGCCACACACTCACTATCTAGAGATTTCGAATAGCTCCCAGCTCGCCTCACAAGGCCGAGCTACCACTCCTCACTGAGATGGTTATCCCAACTCCCACAAGTTAAAGTAGTCAAGTAGATATTTCTGTAGCGTAATGTTACACAAACAAAATATGATCCTTCATCCTTCTCCTTCCTTCATTATATAGAGTTTTGAACTTGTTTTCTTTCCTAAAATCTCATTTAATTAAAGTTTTGAAAATAAATTCCTAAA
>JASDQU011440376.1:9403-23726 GCA_032191745.1 Picea mariana | reverse complement strand
AACCGTGAGGAGTTATGTGACGTTCCACATACCACCAGAAATGGAATGACATGTAATATCCATATAGAATAGTATTACCTAAAAATATATCAAAACTCATACCTTTATACATCAAACAAACTTGGGTCCATTACCCAAACCTCGGTTCTCCAACTTCTCATAGCCATAACTCTCTAACCGTGAGACGTTATGCGACATTGTACATACCACCGGAAATGGCATGACAAATGATATCCATATAGGATAGTTCCACTGACAAATTCACTAATGTTCATCTCATTATTCCATAAATAAGCATGGTTTCTCTAACCATACTTGTAGGATAACTTAATCCGCAAAGCGTCTTCCCGTGATGGATTTCACCATAAGGGGACCACTTTGGAGTTCATCCATTTCTAATTATTATCAACCATGACAAGACAATAACAAGTCATCTTTACATCAAATAATCTTGGGTCCATTACCCAACCTTTATGCTACGGGGCTTTCTTCAATGGTTGACATCAATGACAACCAAGCTTAATCAACATGACAAGAATGTGGGGAATGTGAGGCTCTAGGATATGTGTATAAGTTGGATCATGGGAGGGAATCCTTCTTGAATAATGGTGTAGCATCCCATTATCTCTTCCTAGCGTAGGAATCCCTTTTCCCATTGGAGTTTAGTCCCAGCTCGGGGGTGACCCATTGCTAAAATTAATGAGTAGCATGGTCTATTTTTGGGAGGTTCATTGAAGGTCTGCACGCAGTTGGTGCTCATCTATAAAATATAAGTACCATTTCTATGTTCATTTACATGCTATGTATTTGTACATGTATTCTATTTATGAGTAATTGCCTGCATATGTTGTATGTGTAGGCTTACTGTTACTTATATATATATATATATATATATATATATATACAAAAGGTGTTGTTGCTTTTATGGAGTTGACATGACTGACCTGTAAGGTCGGGTATGATACAATGTATGAAGTTCTGCAAGAGTTTATTTGTGGTGTAGCTCGGTTGGTCTATGGCTAGGTATGTTACAAATCAGAGCTTAGAAAGAGTGGTTCTACAAGGTAGAATGGCCTAGCCTCGATGGCCGGAGAGGTTACAATATGGTATCGAAGCAATACTAGGAGGCATATATATATATATATATATATATATATATAAACACACACACACTGTAGAAATGAAGAATCTTTTCAAGTGACGTGCCCCCGCAGGTGTTCGGGGGTGTTACAATGTGGTATATGAGTTTGAATAGATTATAATTTTGGTATCATGCCCCAACCCTAGGATGGTGGGGAATGTTACAAATTGGTATTAGAGCTTGAAATATTGTTTTTCAGTGGCATAGTTCTCAATTCAAAGAAACATGCAACTCAATTCCTTCGAAGTACCAAGTCTCCGAACCTTGGGATTTTGTGCCACGTGTCTACTGTAATCAATGGATGTAATGGATTTAGGCATTCGGGAGTCCTCGAGCCCAACTACTTATGCCTTGAATCTTATGGAGTGTGAATTCTTCGGACTACGGGATCTACTGCCACATTTCCTCTTTTGATAAACAATGAGAATTTACTCTGCTCTTCAGAGATTCGAGGGTTTCACCTTCATCACACTTCATTTCTTCCGAACATCGAATTAGAGAAATCCTAAAGTCTTCATCAGTAACTAAGCACCAATGGGGTGATACGTGGTAGAAAATAAGGAATGAACACGTGGCCCTATTTGACAGGTGGCACGTGTCATATATTAACTAGCATGAATGGTATTTCAAAAACATGGAACATGATGCAGACCCCCCTTCTCTCCCTCGAGGCTACGCGACCTCCAGGTCAAGTATCTTAATCTCCTAGAGCTGGATTATCTCCTTGAGACCTTATTGGTATCAAACTAAATCAAACACAGTCTCTGTTATCACCCGAGGTGCAGATCATATGGTAATTGCCTCACTCCAGTCTGACCATATTTCATCGTCGCTTAGGTTCCCACAGTCATGATCCAGTCATTACCGACATGTTCATCAATCGACGGTTCATGATGATTGTGGGGAACCAACGTGCTCGCTCTTTATCGAAGGACTCAATCTCTTCAATTAGAAAAGTACTCGCCCAACTTAGCCTAATTGTGGTTGTTGATCACATGTCCCGACGAGATCAATGACATTGGCAAATTGTGGTTCGTGAACTAGAAAGACCGCTAATTTCACCTCCGTGCATCGCAATGATTCCCCACCATCGATTTATGTTCTCAGATCAATAGGTACCCGCCGGTTCTTTTTCTTAGCACTTTTTCCAAATATCCAAGCCAATAGGCACTAGCTCCTTCTGCTAGCCCTTCTTTGCATGTGACCTCAAGCTGTGACCCGGGTCTTGACCTCTTGGTGCTTCATGAATTTATAATTTTTAAACGGGACCAGATCAATGATCCACATCCCCCTTCACAATCAATGATCGAGATCTACTTCGGGGCTCCACACTTCGAGAGTTAGGGATGTTCCAACCTCTGTTTTTCCTCGGAGTACTTCGTACCTGAATTTCTAGATCAGGTTCCATGCGTCCACCAAAATCAACGGACCTGGTCCACTTTGAGAGTTCCTGTAGTTTTTCGGTGTGCTTCCTTTCAGAGTTGAGGATCATGCACCACACGTCCTTCTCGATCAACGGTCCTATTTCACTTCAGGACTTTGGCCTTCAAAATTCTCAAACTCTTCATCTTCTCTTTGTCCCATGTTTCACGATCTGTTGATGCATCCCTCCCATAGATCGATGGCCACAAACCACTTATACTATTCGGGCTTTGGGAGTTTCAAACTCTCCACCTTCACTTTCTCCTAGAGTGATTTTACCTAAATTTCATGATCTTTCGACACGTGTCTCCTGTAGATCGATGGCCACAAACCACTTTGGCTATTCAAGCTTCAGGAGTTTCAACATCTCCTCACCCATTCTCTTCCAAAGTACTTTCACCTAAAGTTGACGATCTGTCAACGCATGTCTCCCATAGATCAATGGCTGCAAATCGCTTCGACTCTTTGGGCTTCGAGATTTTCAACTCATGCACACTCACTTTCTTTCAGAGTCTCAAATCTATTGACATGTTCCTCCTAGTGATCAATGACCAGGATATACTTCATCCTTTGATGATTTCACTCGTTCCTTGTCTACAAAACTCCTGGAGTGATTCGGTTCCGAAGTTGGAGATCTTATGCCACCCATCCCTCTAGATGATGGACAATGCCTAAACTCTTCGGGACTTCGTCGAATCCTCACTCCAATGTGAACACAAAGGCTTAAATCTCATGCACTTTTTCCAGATCCAATGATCTGGAATGATATCACTCCCTCCTGGATGGATCTTGATCGATAACTCATGAAACCTTCATGGATCTACTCCTTTTGAATATTTCTCCCCACTATCTCTCTTGAGATTTATTTCTTGAACCCTTTGAATCCTCAGAGGTCTACTTTGACACTTAGTTGAACTTCCAATATGTGCACTCCTTGCAACAGATTCTTACGCAAGACTTAGTTTCTTGCAGGGAGATTGTGCACACCTTGCATTAGTCCCTTTGCACTGCTTGAAAATGGATGTTTCACGCTATCTCTTTTGAACTTCTGAGTCGAAATTGACCCTGTCAATGCACTCCTCATGGACTATATGCACACCTTGCATGAACTGAACGAAGAGAAACAATTTGAAACTTATCCAAATGCTTCACAGTTTCATATGCTCAATAACATAACTCATTCGTTCATGAAAACAAAAAATAACAGGGAAACTGTAAATAGTAGCAACACCATGTGTTGGGTCAATATCCCTCTATTATATTCATTCAAATGTAAATGGCTACAGCCTGAAAAAATTACATGCAATAACAACTATCTCCTACTAATATACAACAACCTTATTCAGGCATACGATGCATCTACTTATACAAGAGGTTGTCTAGGGTTTCCTCCAACTACCTATATGATCAAAGTAAAAGATTACAACTACTTAGACCTATTACAATAAATGTTTGTGACAGACAATTTAAGGAAAATGTTAGATCCACACTAAAATAAAATAACTCAAGGATGATTTGATCTCTTCTGGTTCGACGCAATCGTTCAACCTCTAAGCATTAACTTCTCGTATTCATCATTTACTTATAAGTTTTCTGAGATACGCCATCTTTCAAGATTTAAAATTTTGCTCAAAAGGTGCACTAGGCATTGTGTTGTCATCCCATGTGGTTTGTTGACGATGCTCCAACATCATAATCCTCTAGGTAGAAAATTCATGGACTCTTGTCCATGAGCTCCTACACTGACCTTCCATGCTTCTGGACATCAGCTTCACTTACCCAACTGGCATATTCTATCAGGTGTCCCTTCCACTTGACCAAATATTCAAAATAGGTATTCATATTGGTCTTCTTTCCAATCCTCTGATCAACGATATTCTCCATTTGTGGATTTTCTTCTATAGACATCTTCTTCTCCCACTGAATCTTCTCTTGATCTTCTGATATTTCTGTGTCATCTTCCTTGTATGGATACAGGTCCAAAATTTTGAATATGGGTGATATTCCCACATCCTATGGCAGCTCTATCTCATAAGAATTGTTACCAAATTTTATTAGGATCTTCCATGGTCCAATCTTCTTCAACTTCAGTTTGTTATATGTTCCTCTTGGGAACCTTTCCTTCCTAGAATGTCCTAAAACTTTATCTCCCACTTCAAATTGAAGTTCTCTTTTGTGTTGATGAACTCTGCATTTATACTCTGCATTGTTGTTTTTCAACTGCTCCTTGATCTGATTATGAAGATTATGCATCTCTACAATAGAGTCTTCTGCTCCAGTGCTTCTGAGTTCACTCAACTCCATGTCTTTCAATTCTGATACCCCTCTTGGCATCATCCCATACACTATCTAGAATGGAATTTTTCATGTACTTTTTTTTGGTGAGTCATTGTATGCAAACTTTGGTTGTGACATAATTTGATACCACTGGCTATGATGTTCAGTGACCAAACTTCTCAAAAAATTTCCCAAGCTCTGATTTACCACCTCCATCTGTCCATCCGTTTGAGGGTGATATGATGAACTAAAAGGCAGTTTTGTCCCTAGCTTCTTCCATAATGTTCTCCAGAAATGAACAACAAATTTAGTGTTCCTATCTAAGACAATCCTCTTGGGAAACCCACGAAGTCTCACAACTTCATTGAAAAACAAATTTGCAATGTGTGTTGCATCATTTGTCTTTTGGCATGGGATAAAGTGTGCCATCTTCGAAAATCTATCAACTACCACAAATATGGAATCACTTCCTGTTTGTGTCCATGACAATCCCAACACAAAATCCATTCTTATTGCATCCCAAGGCCTATCTGGAATAGGCAGTGGATGATACAATCCAGTGTTTTGTTTATTTCCTTTTGCATACTAGAAAATCTCACATTTGTTTACAAACTTTTTCACCTCTTCTCTCATGCCTAGCCAATAATATGTATTTTTCAACTTTGCAAACATCTTGTCATCATTGAAATGTCTTGTTAGGCCTCCACTATGTTTTTCCTTAAACAAATTTTCTCTCATTGAACACTTTGGTATGCACAATTGGCAACCTTTAAACATCAATCCATCTTGAATCATATATTCTTTCCACTGAATCATGTCTCTAAGAATAAGATTTTCACATGCTTCATATTCTTCTTTGAAATCCGGGTCATTACAATACATCCCCTTAAGGTGTTCAAACCCTAAGGTCTTGACCTGAAATTGCCGCAGAATCATACATCTCCTACTCAATGCATAAACAACTTTGTTAGCATTACTAGAAATATGTTTAATGACCAAAGTGAAATTTTGAATAAAATATATCCACTTAGCATGTATTTGGTTTAACTTCTCCCGTCTGGTTATGAATTGTAAAGCTTGGTTATCACTATAGAAGACAAATTCTTTTGGAACAAGGTAGTGCTTCCATTTCTTCAAGGATTGAATTAAAGCATAAAATTATTTATCATATGTGGAGTAATTTCCCCTAGTCTCATTCATATTCTCATTGAAATATGAAACAAGCCTATTATCTTGGCTCAAAAATACTCCAATTGCAACTCCACTCTCATCACACCTTACTTGAAATGTCTTCCCGAAATTTGGCAAGACCAAAATTTGTCGTTCTATTATCTTCTCTTTCAATATATTGAAACTTTTTTCAGCTTCTTTTGTCCATTTAAAAGACTTGTGTCTCTTCTTCATTGTATCCATCATTGGTGCACAAATTCCATTGAAATTTCTAATGAACTTCCTATAGAAACTTGCTAATCCATGGAAGCCTCTCACTTTAAACATACTCCTTGGTGATGGCCATTCTTTGATTTCTCTAACCTTCTCGGGATCCATCTTCAATTAATTTGAAGAGATCACAAAACCCAAGTAAATTAGTTTTGTCTTCATAAAGGAGGACTTCTTCAGATTTATCAACAATGTCTCCTACTGTAGTCTCCTCATCACTAATATCAGATGTCTCAAATTCTCTTCTTCAATTTTACTGAAGACCAATATACCATCTAGATATTCAATCACAAACTTACCAATGAAATCCTTCAATATTTCATTCATCAGTCTCATAAAAGTACTTGGGGAATTTTTTAAGCCAAATGGCATAACAAGCCATTCATACAACCCCTCATTTGTCTTAAAGGTTTTTTTCCACTCATCACCTTCTCTCATTCGTATCTGGTGATATCCACTTTTCAAGTCTATATTTGAAAAAAAAAAATCTCCACTTAATAAATCCATTAAGTCATCCATTCTTGGAAAAGGGAATATGTACCTGATGGTGATCTTGTTTATGGCTCTTGAGTTTGTACACATTCTCCATCCTCCATCCTTATTTGGAATAAGCACAGTTGATACTACATATGGACTCAAGCTTTCTCTGACCAAACCCTTTTCTAATAATTCATGGACTTTTTTCTTTACCTCCTCATTCTCTTGATGTGTCAATCTGTATGTTTCTTTTCTCGAAAGACTTTCTCCTAGTATCAAGTCAATATGATGGTTGATACTTTTGATGGGTGGAAATGAGTTAGGAAACTCATCCACTACTATGTTAACAAAATTCTCCAACAGCTCCTGAACTTCTTCAAGAAAATCATCCATAGAAGTACTTGTAAGGAAAACTCTGGGTTTCCTCACCACATCAAATTGCATCTCCTGTTCATTCTTGACTTCACTTAGAAGTTCCTTCCCGATCATGAGAAGTATTCTTGTGCTAGCTTCTTCCTTGACTTTCTTCTCTTCTATTGGCAACAACATTTATGTTCTACCATTATTTTCCAAAGTGTAAGTGTTCCTTCTCCCATCGTGAATGACATTCTTGTCAAAATTCCAAGGTATTCCCAACAAAACATGACATACATCCATGGGAATTACATCAGACAGAATCTCATCTCTATATCCACCTATTTTAAATTCAACAAGGCATTGTTTAGTTACCATTAATTGGTGTCCTTTTTGCAACCATGAGACCTTATATGGATTTGGATGTGCAATTGTCTCCAATTCCAATTTATCCACCATCTATGTGGATACTATATTATCAGTTCTCCCACTATCAATTATCATCTTGCATACTCTGTTTTTAGTCTTGCAAGTTGTTCTGAACAAAGTGTTCCTCTGCACTAGTTTTTCAACTTCTGGTTCTGGCTTCAAGAGAACATTCCTTAGCATCAGATATTTTCCATCCTCTTCACCTTCTGCTTCAACATTCCTTTTTTGTTCTTCTGAAATGTGATCTTCACCTCCTCCTTTCTTTTTCTCGGGACATTCCCAAGACTTTGTCCTTGTTTTACATAGGTATAACATCACATCTCTCCTCCTCTTCTTCTTCCTCTTCCTCTGGAAAAATAATTTATTCCATCAGGTTGTCTCCCTCTGGAGCTTCCTCCTCTTTTTGAGTGACTATTGGTTTTCTCATCCTCACCCTTGGGCTTCTGTGCCTTATCATGGGAAACTCCTTTACCTCTGTTTGGGCTTCCACCTCTACCTCACTGGCTTTGTTTTCTATCCAACTTCCCTTTTCTTTCAGTGCATATTGATACACCTCCTCTACTATCCTCATCGACATCATGTTGATTTCATTCTGGACCTCATATCTTAGGCCATTTATGTACCTGACAACTTTCTCTTCATCTCTCTCCCTCTATCTAGCCCTGATGTTCATCTTGTAAAACTCTTTTGTGTACTCGTTCACTGTCATCCCTTTCTGTCTCAGGCTCTGCATCTTCCTGAACATATTTATCTGATAATCCTTGGGCATGAACTTAGCCTTCAACTTGGCTACAATTCTATCCCAACTCTTAATATTTTACTTACCTTTTCTTTGTCTGTTATCCTATAGTTCATCCCACCACAGTGTTGTTTGTCCTTTCAACCTAGTGAAAACATGTCTCACCTTATTCTCCTCATCGACATATTCATAATCGAAATACTTGTCCATGGACCTTATCTATTCCAACAACTCTTCAACATCCAAATTGTCTTCATACATTGGGATGTCTATCTTTTCTCTAGCTCCCAACTTCACAACAGATTTTAGTAAGTGTTCTTCAAAAACATCTCCCCCTGTAGCTTATTCAACCTTTGTCTCTTCACTTTTTACCTCACTGACTTCTCCAACGTCAGGTGTTCTCCTCTCCGTTTCTTCCATCGCCTCCAACCTTGCATGCAGTTATCTCATTTCCCTTTCTACAACACGATTGGATACAGGTGGATATGTTCGTCTCATAGGAGGAATCGTTCTGACATTTTCTCACTCAAAGAGTACAACTTTGAGTTCTTTTTGGATCCCTAAAAAAAATCAAGCTCTGATACCACTTGATGCAGACCACCCTAATCTCTCTCGGAGTTGAATGTGTTAAGGTTTAATATATTATTAGAGTTCTTTGTATTTCACTAGATAACAATAGAATAAGATAGGATCACTAATAAATACACAATCACAAGAGACCCATCATTTATCCTGGGAAACCCTCATGGGGGAGAAAACCCATAAAAACTTCCTTATTATAGATAGCCAATACAATGCCAAGAGATTACTCAAACAAATATAGAAATTCCTCTCCCAAGAATGTGCCTCTCTCTCTCTCTCTCTTCTCCAACTGCAGCTCCAAAACTTGCTCCTCACATGAACAAGTGAGTGTGTGTCTAAATGAGGCTCTAGCCTCCTTATTTATACAACTCTAGCACCTGTGGAGGTGTCTTTTCACTGGCAAGGCCAAATTCTCAATCTGGCTATTACAATTATGTTTTGACCAATCCGCAAAAGGGGATTTGGTATTTTACAATAGCCGACATGATCAATCCGCAATAGGGGATTGATCTAATGAATAATACAACAATAATAATTAGAATACACTTTGCAGTTACATTATTTCAACACCCCCCCTTAAAAATAAGGGTATTCTATAATAACATCATGCGAGAGAGAGGACATCATCATCAACAACATCATGTGGGTGAGAGGAAATCATCATCAATATCATCTTGGAACACTGACTGGCGTATCTATAAATCCTCAGAAGTTATTTCTCATCATCAACACAACACCGAGGCTGGAGCATCATCAACACAACATGGATCTAGAGTAGCATCATCATCCTCATCAGTATGAGGCTAAGGTAACATCATCATCATCTTCAACATTAAATATGAAATAATATCATCATCATCATCCTCAGCAAGGACTCAGGAGGTGAAGTGGCATCATCATCATCATCATCTTTGATAAAAGGCTGAAGTGGCATCATCATCATCATCTTCAACAAGAGGCTGAAGTGGCATCATCATCATCAACTATATCAACATGGATTAGTATAATACTAATACATCCTCATCATCAATAACAACAGAAGGCTGACACAACATCAAAATCAACAATATCACAGCACAAAGGCTGGCAACACATCATCACAGCACAAGGCTGGCAACAGATCACAACAATTAAGCTGGAAACATGACAACAATTAAGATGGAATCACAACACAACAATTAAGCTGGAAACACAATACTAGACTGGATTGACGTCACAACCATTAAGATAGAAGCACAATACTAGGTTGGCTTTACATCACAACAATTAATCTCGAAGCACGGTATTATACTAGCTTTACATCACAACAATTAATATGGAAGCACAGTACTCGGCTTCCTTTTCATCACAACAATTAAGCTGGAAGCACAGTACTATATTGGCTTTATGTCCCAGAAATTAAGTTGGAAGCATGGTACTAGGCATATCTCAACACAACAACTAGACTAGCTTTACGTCACAACGATTAAGCTGGAAGCACAGTACTAGACATATCTCAACACAACAACTAGACTAACTTTATGTGACAATGATTAAACTAGAAGCACAATACTAGGGATATCTCAACACAACAACTAGACTAGCGTTACGTCACATTGATTAAGCTAGAAGCATAGTACTAGGCATATCTCAACACAACAAATAGATTGGCTTTACGTCACAACGATTAAGCTAGAAGCACAGTACTAGGCATATCTCAACTCAACAACTAGACTGGCTTTACGTCACAACGATTAAGCTGGAAGCACAGTACTAGGAATATCTCAACACAACACTACTCCCCCTTTTGAGGGAGGTCCTTTCAGACTATACCAAGCTTATCTCGAAAGTGCTCAAACTTTACATGAGATAGAGGCTTGGTAAACACATCACAACCTGTTCATCCGTGCTAACATATTGGAGCTTTATGGCTCCTCTCTGCACCATGTCATGGATGTAATGATATCGGATCTCTATGTGCTTTGAATTGTCATGAAATACAGGATTCTCTGCCATATTTATGTAGCTTTGGTTGTCACATAGGATTGTGGTTGCTTCCATGTATAGGTCAAATAGATCGGTTAACAATTTTTGAATCCATATAGCTTCGCAGCTGGAAGAACACGCAACAATGTATTCTTCTTCCATTGTATTGAGAGCAATGTTGGATTGCTTCTTACTCTACCATGGGATCATGGTTGATCCCAAACTGAAACAACATCCTGAAGTGCTCTTCCTATCAGAGACACTTCTATCCCAATCTGAGTTAGTGTACCCACTCAGTGTGAAATCATGATCTCCATCATAGCTGAGACCACAATATAATGTACCCTTAAGGTACCTCATCACATGTTTTGCAACAACTAGATGAACATGTCTAGGTTCTACTAGAAACTGACTCAAATTTTTCACGGAAAAATAGATATTTGGTCAAGTGTTCAGCAAGTGCATCAATGATCCAATGATTTGTCTATATAGTGTGGCATCAATCAATTCTGATGACATGTCAACCGGTAGCTTCAGCTTCATTTCAATGGGTGTATTCATGGACTTGCATTCCAACATGTTGAACCTCTTTAGGATTTTGAATTCATACTTCCTTGGTTAAGGAAGATCCTCTCTAGACTCTACCATACCTCAAGACCTGAGAAATGATGCATTAGGCCAAGGTCTTTCATATCAAATTCTGAAGTGAGCTTCTTCTTACATTCAGTGATGAGATTTTATTCTCCAATTAAGAATGCAACAAAAAGATCATCGGTTCATCATTCATAACCCTGAAGTAGAGGTTAGAATCTGCTTTACTCTTGGTAAAGTCCAAGCTCCTTAGAAAACTGTCTATCCTTCCATACCAAGCTCTAGGAGATTGCTTCAATCTGTATAGAGCCTTCTTCAACTTGCAGACATGAGTCTTCCTATCTTCAACTTCAAATCCTTGTGGTTTCTCTACATACACTTCTTCTTCGATGACACCATTTAGAAAAGATGTCTTTACGTCCATCCGGTGTAACGTCCACTTCATCTTAGCTGCAGGGGCTATGATGGTTTTTATCGAAGTGTATCTAGATACAGAAGTGAATGTCTCTTCATAGTCAATGCCTTCCTTTTGAGAAAATCCATGAGAGACAAATATTTTTTTATACTTCTCAATACTTCCATCAACAACATGTTTTATTTTAAAGAGCCATTTGGAAGATACCACATCCTTTCTCTTCTGTCTGGGAAGTATTTCCCATACATCATTCTTTATTATCAATTGGTATTCTTCTGTCATGGCATCAACCCATTCTTTCTTTTGAATGGCTTCTTCAAATAAAGTAGGCTCCTTTTCTAGGAGATCACACATCAAAGCCATATATTTGGAGAATGGCTTAGGTCTCTTTACCAGTCTCATGGTTCCTTTGGGAACACCATACTTCTCTCCATTTTAAATAATCTCCCTGGCCCAAGAATGTTTTCTCTTATGGGAGATCGTCATCTGAGGAGGTTCTTGAAATTATACTATGTCATGATCTTCTAGAATTTCCTCATCAAGAGAAGTTATGACTTCCCTTACTGATTTTGCAACTATGGGAACGTTCACTGATTCTGTAGTTCTAGGAGCTACAAGATCCTCTTCATATACTTCTTCAAGATGGAATCTTCTTGATTTCTTGAGCGCTTCATCTTCATCAAAGGTCACATCCTTATTGATCTCTTACAGGATATATTTGGTGTTGCATACCAAGTCTGAATATGAAATATTGAGTCAGGCTTCAAACGAGGTCTTCTTTCCATTCTAATGTTTGGTCATCTTTGGATCCTTATCCTCCTTTCAATCAATCTTCATATGAGATACTCTGAATCTTAAGAGATATCTTATTCTTCATCTTCTTTGGTGCATGAGTGTATATGGTCATGTACATAGTCTGCTTCATGTATCATATAATATGTTTCTTTATACAACCTTTACTATAGATTTCTCAGGTTTATCACCTATGACCTGAAACAAAGTAAAAAAAAAAACAAGCTAGAATAATATCCTTTCGATAATAATAGATAAATCAATAGCATGAATAATCATCACAATAGCTCCTTTAGAGCTATCATTTATGTCTTGTCTAAAGCAACGAACAAAATTAAGAGATAGACTATGAAATGAGGTCAACACTCTTATAGTGTTGTGATCAAACATTCCTCCATGGCAACCTGGAACTAACACACGAGGTTTCTCCTAGAGGAGGTGTTAGTTGTATCAAGAAAATGATTACATTAAGTATTTACCTCTATATGCTCACATGCTACCAAGTATAATACTTTACAAAGACTGTTATCTCAACTATAGTGGTTCCTTGTAAAGGGTTATAGTCATCAATTTGTCATGTGCACCTTTGATTCTTATCAACTTAATTAATCAAACCTGGAGCCTTGTCCTCAAGAATGAGTGTGCTTGATTTTCTTCCAAGTCTCCTTCACAGAAGATGACGAGTGCTTTCTTCAACCTGTCTTCTATACTAAGACAATATGCTATCTTGACAGAAGGTTGGGTTAGAGGATAAACTCTAAGATCTCAAATTTTAATCCATATAATACCTTGACTCAAATTTTGACCAAAGGTTATAATGATGGTCATAGCTACAACATGAAACACTGATCAAAATAATGTCATAATAAATAGATGTATATCAGAATAATCACACATGGGTTGCATCATTCCTCTGAATGTGTTGGATCTTGAGAGCCTTCTGGATCTATGGAAAGAGATCCCTTCTCCTGCAAATAACCTTTAAAGATTAATCGTTTAAACATGTGTGAGTACATACCTCTGACGGCATTTGCAGGTAGAGGCACGATCTGGTAGCAACGGTAATTATCACCAACTCTTAAGAAATTCAAGGGTGACTGCAAATGGTACTACGACTGCAACTGATACTGCAACTGTAATTGATACTGCAACTGGTTCTGAGACTGCAAATACAACTGCAACTTAGGGTTTTATGAGGAAACCCTAATTTTTCAAACTTCAAATTTTGAAATTCTAATCCAAGGGATAGATGCACTGAGTTGAGGCAAGTAAGATGGTGCGGTTAGATTTCTGAAAAACCAACTTTTACCCCCTCAAACTTGACCAATGGATTTCTGGACTGGTTCTTTTGGTTTTCTGGTACTTTTGGTACTCTGGTACTTCTGTTACTTCTAGTACTCTAGTTTTTTGGTTTTTCTGTACTTTGTGAAAACTAGGGTTTCACTTTTCGGTAGATCTAGCCACAGAAAAGTTTCACTAAGGATTCCAAAGTAATCCTTGAGGAAGGGCACACTTTTCTAGATGGTTTTAAGGCTGAAATACTTCACAAACAAAAAGCCCTAATTTGCATGTATAGCAATAGTGACGTTTTTCACTTTCTCTTGTGAAAGATGCTCTCTTCATCTTAGCTCTGATACCATGTTAAGGTTTAAGATATTATTAGAGTTCTTTGTATTTCACTAGATAACAATAGCATAAG
>JASDQU011440375.1:0-22291 GCA_032191745.1 Picea mariana | reverse complement strand
CATATATAGTTATTAGGTCCACAAGAACAACTAGCACCTCTGTCCCGCTTGATACTCCTACTGGCATTTCCTAAACTACAGTTGTTATCATGGATCTCACCTGCACGGTTTCTTCTCGATCAGCAATTTTTGTTGGTGGATTGATTCATTTGGATATACCTCTTGGTCACTGGTGTTGATCAGGCTAATCCTTAGTGGTTCAATCAAAGGGTTAAGTGGGGGATCTTGTTCTGCCCTTTGTATGGCTCTTTGGGCTTCTTCCAATAACAACATCTCCCTTCTTCGTGCCTATGTTGATTCTATTGTTATTATTTTGTCTCTTACCCTGAGAGATTCTTGAGTTGTCTGCTCTATTTTCTCTACCTACTCTTCCAGGGACATCTCTTTGAGCTTATTCATATTCAGGTTGGCCCTTATTTGCAGTACTTCCTCCTAGTCTTGGGCGCCTTCAATGAAGATTTTGTCTTCAAAATTGTCATGAGAATATAACCAATAGGAGGATACCTACATCGCGTGTTGGGGAACTAAGCCATTGGGATCGTGCTTGCGAAAGCGACATGTATGAAACCAGTACTCGATTTGATTCAACCCCTCTTGTTTCTCATGCGCAGTGTCTCTGACCATGTAAAATCCTATGTGGAAACCATAGGGAATGAAAGATCTCTTCTTTTATTTAACCGGGGAGGTATTGTAGCCTTTCAATATGGTCTGGTAGTATATTTCCCCCAAAATGAGACGATCTGGGACATGAACAGGGAGAAGGTGGGGTGCGTCGGTAGCTCTGGACACTCTAATATAAGTGATAGTTTCTTCGAAGTACCAGTGGCCAACTTTTTCTATCATCTTCTTTGCCGCCACCAAAAATCAAGGCCACTCTTTTCAAAATATGAGGAAGTAAACCCTGGCTAGGAACTCATCACATATTAAAGCATATGATCTCTTGTATATATTTTCCCACAATATGTTGAAATAGACATGTACAGGCAATTCGGAAATATGCCAGCTCAAATTCATACCTGACAAAATGTTCCTTGCACAAATTACATCTAGCAAGTAGGATGCCATGTAGAAGGTCGGAACCTCTCCTTCCTTAGGTGTCTAAGCTTGTGAAATATTTATACTTAGTTTCTTTGATATAATGGCTCCCCACTTGAAGTTTCCCCCTGAAATTTCCATGGTGTATGCTAAGGGTATCCATGCCTTTGAAAATTTGGAGCAATCCTTTTCTCCATATAACTGATATATTAACGCCATCAAATACATGTATGTCTCTCGGAGATTTATTGTTTTGTACCATTCGGTGCTCCTATTTGTGAATTTATTGTCTTCTTTCCACCACGAGGCTAGCAAACGGTTGGTATCATGAATCTTGTAGAACTTGACCATGAAGTCTGTGTTTACCCTTTCCTCTGGGTCTCTGAGTTTGTAGTACTTTTGCACCTCCATTAGAAGGAAACCACCAACACAGTCGCCTTGTTCATTGTTGATGGTGCACTTTACTGTGTCAACATGGTCAATTATCCATCCCAAGGTCTCAATGCAGAGCATAACTGGGGTCTGTCTAGCCACCCTATGCATATTTTACCTTTGAATGTTTGGAAATACCTCATCATCCAATATTAGGACATCTGGATTGCTATGAGGCGTGAACTCAGGGTAGTCCTCCTGACTAATTTTTTTCTATAGGTTGCCCCAATGCAGGAGCACCACCTTATACCTTGTGGTCGCTTCTATGTCACTAAACATTGGAGGCTGGATAAACTTGTTCTTTGTGGACGTGTGGATAATCGATTTCGTCTTTGAGAAGAAATCAAACTCCCTTGCAGCACTCAGCGTAGATCCTTCCCCGACCTCAGATTCCTTTAGTTTGGGTGTCCTTGGTGAGCGCCTGTTTGTCGGCTTTCTTGGAGGCATTTTATGCAAACAGACGGAGTGAGATACCAACCTATAAAAGTATTATGGATGCAACTGCAAATATAGAAATGATGAAGACAATCCATACCTATTTCTTGCACAAGATTAACCTGGTTTAGAGTTAAAGATCGATTGTAATCTCTTCAACGTTCTCTCTCGCTCCTTCGACTGCTCCAGGGAATAAAATATTTTTACACATAATGGCGTTTGAATATGTCTTTGTAATTTAAATGGAGAGCATACTTACCTTATCGCATCATTTCTTAAATTCAAGGTTGTAAATGCGCCCTGCACAATCCATCACTAAATCCGTACCACGCTCAGGATTAAATGCAATGCAAACCGGTGGCGCAGGAGCGGGTTACTTTGTAGTTCATCGACGAATTCAAACTTCTATTGTTTGGTTGGCACGTGGGATAGTAATGTGGTCTGATCGAAACATTGATTGGCCTCTTAAATAAAAAAAACCGATCTTATCCCTGCCGAAAGTATCCCATCAAAATATCAACCCTTCTCGTATTTTCAACACTGGTATGATCGACGTCAGGGGAAAAAGGCAAGGTCTTGAAATGGAAACAAAGTGTAGAGTGGCAAGGATTGTCGATGTAGAATTTGGAAGGTTCAATGAAAACCCCTGTCGTATGATGTTCTATCATTCTATCGATAGAAAATAAGCATATCGGCGTCGGCGCTTTTCTTTAACGTTTTCTTTTTTCGTTGATACATTTAGCTAAAATCTCTGATGCCAACCCAAAACTCCTTACAATTTTTAAGTGGAAATGTTGACTTGGAGATATGGACACGACACGGGGAACATCAAGAGATGATGTAGGGAAAACAAGTTGCGTCGTACGAACTGCTTATACGACAAAGACACGTGGCAGTTGATTTTGACCTTTCGTGGGAAACATTCCTTCGGCATCGGTGATTTCCTTTAGACAAAACTCTGGTTTTCACACCATGTTCTACCGATGTTGACGTCGTAATGAGGATTGGTGATCGGAAAAGTGTTAAAGTGAAAATTTCCGCAGTTTCATCTCTCAAATTCTGTCGATGTTGAAGATGTGTCGGCAATTGGAGATGGTAGTTTATTTCATTTGTGATTTACCTCTCAAAACTTGCCGACGTTGAAGGGTATTGGTGATGTTAAAAAACTATCTTATAGGCCAAATTTCGTCGATCGACGACTGGTAAAAGTTTTAAACTGTGTACCTTTCGAGCCTATTGCGCATTGTTACTTAGAGAAAAGTTCAATCCATAAAAACCAAAAAAAATGTCCGATGATAAGGTTTAATGACATAAAAGAAATAAAATATATTCATTCATGATACAGACTGTGAGTTGGAAAAATGAAAAGTGTTACCCAAAAAGAAAATGTTTTCGCAAATACTTTTAGGGTGTGTGAGTGCTCAATAATTGGCAATTCTCTGGGAGAAAACATAATCTATGATCCTTCCTTTGGGCTTAGTTGATGCAAAGAGATGATTGAGAAACCATATGGCTTTGTTTTCAACAGAGCCTATCCTATCAATGCATACAAAACTTCCCAAGGTTCATGAATCTAGATCCACCTATGGATTTCAGCCCCTTTTCCACCTTCGTTCCCTTTTACTGTGACCCACACCCTTCTTTGACAAGATTCGGGCAAGGCATTCATTGTCTTGAGGCCATTTTTTAGTTATTATTATTCCCTTGCTACGGTGTTGCTCCGCTGCCAGCAAGCGTCCATAGCCTTGGTGCAGTCACCTCGACATCAGAGACCTTGCTTCATTTCCAATGTGCATCCATAGCCCCGGCAGAGTTATCTGTATACCCTCTCGGACTTTGCACTCCTTTTAATATAGATCATTTTCTTCTGACAGAAATTTTGCTAATGAGTTGGAGAGAAGGAGATCTATTGGAAAGGTGAAACTGTTAAGCTGAAGCCTTTCCTAGCTCTGTCTAGAGGTACATGTGATCCTTTCCAACTAGCCATCATTTCCTTTGGGCTTTACCAGACCACCAGGTGTATATTTCATCTCTTACCAAGGTAGTATGCTTCCAAAGACAAGATGTAGATCTTCTTTGAAAGTTTTTTGTATGTTCAGTATCTCTTATTTTGCATGCAAGTGCAGGTGAGAAGCAGAGTTTGTTCTTATATATTAATTAAAATAAACCACTTCTTTACAAAACACAACCAAATCAAAGAAAATAACAAGCAAAAGAAAGAAAAGAAAAGGTATTTGCAACCAACCTCCCCTAAACCCACACACTCAGTTTGATCAGAATGTATGCTAAAAAGAAAAAAGAAAAAAACTCAAACAGAACACCAAAAGATATATATATATATATATAGGAGAAGTATTTCTTTAGGGCCTGGTCGTTTACCGGGAGGGTGTCGAACTCACCCCTCAGATTTTTCAACCAGTATGTGCCTGTTCTGATCTTCTTGGCCACCTGAAAAGCTCTGAGCCATAGATTTTGGAACTTTGAGTGTTTTCCTTTGGACTCGTTTGCTTTATCCCACTTTAAGACTAGGTCTTCTACTTCAAAAAAAAATTCTTTGGACTTATGTTTGTCAAACCATCTTTTAACTACCTATTGATGAGTGGTGAGCTTAACTTTATCCTTTTCCCTTTATTCATCCAACATGAGAAGGGTATCAATCCTTTGTTGTAGAGTGGATGAGGGATGCCCTCTTGATGCCTGGGAAAGTTGTAAAGATGGAAGGTACAATCCATTTGGGACAATGGATTCTTGCCCATATACCAGAAAATATGGAGAGTTTCATATGGCTTCTTTAGGTGTCACTTATCAGCCCAAAGAGCATTATGAAGTAAATTATGCCAATTTCTTTGATTTTCAACAACTGAATTTTTTTAAATTCGCACCAAATTTTTATTAGTTGACTCTGCTACTCCATTCCCTTGTGGATAATAGTTTGTAGAATATCTTATTATCGTTCCTTTATCGAGGGTGAATTATGTCAAGAGTGTGGAAGAAAAATAGGCAGCATTGTCAAAAATGAGGACGGAAGGCACCCCAAACCTTGTTATTAGTTGTTGTTATAAAAATTGGATCACTACCTTTTCATTAATGTGTGTGAGAGGGATAGCCTATGTCCACCTTGTGAAATAATATGTTGCAGTCAAGATATACTTATGTTGTTTCGAATAATTTGGAGTAATTTCCCCCATGACATCTATTCCCCATTGCTCAAAAGGTCTGGATATGGTCACCAGTTGGAGTGGAATAGTTGGTCTCTTTTCCCTACCAGCGCTCATTTGACAAGATTTACGTTTCATGGAATATACATGAGCGTCTCTGAACAAAGTGGGCCAATAATAACCAGCCCTTAATATTTTGTGAGTCATGGTTTCTCCTACAAAATGTCTGCCTATCGGGCTATCATGGAGTTATTTGAGTACCTTTTCTGCATAATTATGTTGAAGACATCTAAGAAGTACTTCATCGTAGTTTATGCGAAAAAGCATGGAATTTATGAGGCGATATTGAGCGGATTTTAACCTGAGGGCTCTCCTTTCTCTAGGGTTTAGGTTTTCTCGACAAGTTCCATGATGCAGGAGACAAAACAATTTTCCATGCCGAGATTCTTACCCAGGAGGTACGTATAAGGCTTCTATGCACCATAACGATAGTTCATTTTCCCAACCGGGGTCTTCCGTGTTGATCAAATCTTGGGCCTCAGCAGCCAGTTTACACAATCTGTTTCCTTTGACTATTTTGATAGGTTTTATATCTAGATTAAATTATTGAATGAATGCCATCCAATTTCCCCTCCTTTCTCCCATATCATGTTGAGTGAACAAATATCGAACCGTTGGATGTTGTACTATGACCTTAGTGTGATTCTTCAGGATATAGGATCTAAAATGCTTGACTGCTTTATATATTGTGTAAGCTTGTTTATCTATAGCAAGGTAGTTTAGTTCAGTTCCTTGGAGGTTGATGCTCATAAAGGACACCGATGCTTCATTGTTCTCATCATCCTTTTGGGTAAGTACTGCAGCCACGGATTGGTCAGAAGCAAAGGTATAGAGGAAAAAATATTTGCTAAAGTCAGGGCTTCGCAGCACTGGTGCTTGGGAGATGGAAGTTTTGATGTTATTGAAAGCTTCTCTCCTTTATTCATCTCATTTAAATTCTACATCTTTGCAAATCATTTTTTGTAAAGTTTTCATAGTTTCAGTGAAGTCGAGAGTAAATTTTCTGAAAAAAGTTGATTTTCCTGAAAAAAGATTGCATGGCCTTTTTATTGTGAGGCAAAAGGAAATGAGCTATCTCTTTGATACGCTCAGGGTCGATGATGATTCCTTCCTGAGATATGATATGACCTAACAAGTTTCCTTCCTCTACACCAAAGATGGTCTTCTTAGGGTTCAAAAATATTCCATACTTCCTACACCTTTAAATGATCTGAGTCAAATGTTGAATGTGGTCTTCCTTATTTTTTGAGTATATTGTTACATCGTCTGAATAGACTACCACACATTTGTTAATCAATCCTCGAAAAGCTACATCCATTTCCCTTTGAAAATTTTCCCCTGCATTGATCAACCCAAAAGCCATGTGTTTATAAGAAAATGTCCCCCACTTGGTTCGGAAGGTAGTTTTTAATCGATCATCTTTTGAAACCAAGACCTGGTTATATCCCAAAAAACCGTCTAGGAGTGAAAAAAATTTAGAGCTAGATATTTTCTGCAAGAGTTGTTCCATGGGTGGTATTGGGTAGTTATCATTTTCTGATGCTCTGTTAAGGTTTCTAAAATCCACACACAAACAGATTTCCCCAGACTTCTTTCTAATAGGCACGAGATTGGCTACCCATGCAAAATGTCTTACCTGAAAGATAATCTTAGCATCTAATAACTTTTTCAAGTCTTGATACATTAGGGGTTCCAGATATGGGTGGTACTTTCTAAGATTCTGTTGGAAGGGTTTTATTCCATATTTTAATGGGATCGTATGTTGAATAATGCGAGTATTATACGTTTTCAATTCTTGGTAGGACCAAGCAAAGACATCTTGATATTCTTATATAGTTTAAGATAAGCCATCATGTCTTCTTTGGATATTTCCTTACATAGGTTGATCTTCTTGAGGTTCTCAGGGGTGCCTAGGTTTATAGTTTCTTATATAGGGCATGAACTCCCTGTTTTTGCATTTTTCATCCCTTTAAATCTTTCTCTTAGGTCAAAAAGGTTCTCCAGATTGGCCACTCATTTTGGTATTGTGTGAAAATTTGGTTTTTCATTGGGGTGACATGTGCCCCTTTTCTGTTCATAGAGATTCGATTATGTGAGTAGTTCTTGGAATATTTCATCATCAATGGCCAAATCCTTAAAATTCTCCTGGTTGGCCAGGAAATCTACAATCTGTTCATCCCCTTCAAGGACTTTCCAATTTGAAATGTTGTTAGGAACCGACGATTTGTAGAGAAGTTCCACTGCAAACCTTGAGGCTTCATAGTCTTCTAAAGGAGATAATCTTGAGGCTACGTTGGCCAAAGAATTAGCAAGGGTATTTTTTGTCCTAGGAACATCGGTAATGTTGAAGGCCTCAAAATTGTCTATTAGCCTATGTAATTCTTGTTGGTAGTTCCTCAAGTGAGGTGAATTGCAATGAATGGTATTCTTTACTTGTCTAATGATAATTTCTAAGTCTCCAAAAACTTTCAATTCTTTGACGTTTAAGTCTATGGCCTTCTTTAGTCCCTGGACTAGAGCTTCATATTCAGCAGTGTTGTTAGTGGATTCAAATTCTAATATGCAAGATAAGAATTTATGTTTCCATTTTGGGTCAATGAGGATACATCCTGCTCCTGACCCCTCTTGTGATTTGGATCCATCAAAGTAGAGCGTCCAAACTTGTGAGGAAAAATTAGTAACTTCTCCATGCCTAGCTATTTTCTCACTTTCATCTTCCTTGTATGCTACTCTTGATGGACAATCCTGACAGAAGATGATTTCTTCTATGGTTTCCATTAGGTTTACTTGAAAGTTCATTTCAGATTTTTGAGCAAGAGGTACATCATACAAGAGAGGGGTGAAATTTTCGAAATCAAAATCGCAGGAGTAGTTTCCTAACACAGGGAAGTATTCTGATGAGGATTCGTTTGGAGCCTCTAAGTCAGTGACAGTATGTTTGAGATATCTTTCTCTGTCGATCCTAATCATGTTTGTATGTCCCTTTAATGGAAACCAGAGGTGATCCCAGTTAGTACTAAAGTATCCATTTAATTTCTTAGACCAATCTCGACTAAGTAACATTCCCTAGGCCTATGCGATGTCTACTATGATTATTTCAATTACTTGAACAAATTTTTGGTGTGTAGCCATTATGATCATGACATATTTAAGTTCCCCAATAACCTTCACCTGAGTCCTATCTAGTTGTATAATGTGTTTATCACTTTTGAGCGGGATTGCATTTAATTTCTTGCAAATTGACAATGGCATGACATTGGAAGATGCCCCTGAATCGACTAGGCAATTATGTAGTTTTTTGTTAAAGACTTCAAACATCAAAAGGAAAGGAGGAAAAAAAGGATTTCCTCTTTTGTCTAAAGAGAAAGCGTTCACACTTGGTTTATTTCTTAAATCTATCGGGGATGGGACCTCACCTAGGTCAGTTCTTGTTATAGGGGCTTCTGTTGATTTTAAGGCCTATAACTGGAAATATTTTTGTTGAGGGATCCTACACATGTCCATGACAGACACATTAGCCTTCATCTTCTTCGGGTCTTTTACCACATTATATTCTAGCTTAGGAGCTCCATGTGTGTGTAAGTTTGTGGGATTCTTTTGAGAAGAAAATAGGGGTTTTGGGCAATTGCTCGCTTGATTCCCTCTAGATAACTAAGTAGTGGTGGGATTAGTTTGGACAAGTTGGCTTCTACCTCGCATCTATTACAGCTATAACTTTCGCAAGAGGTTCCTTCACTTCAACGACATCGTTGAAAGGCATCAGGTGGTTGGAATCCCATAACAACATGGTTGTCTCTTCCAGTGGCTCTTGACTTTCTTGATTGATGGCGTTTATTTCCGAGCCACTGGGTTGTTCGGTTAGGGAGCATTCATGTAGGAATCAGTTAGCCATTAAATTCATAGTATGCACCCATTGGGGGCAGTCCCTTTCTAAATGATTCTCTTAGTGGTACATGCAGAAAGAGTCAGATGCTACAGTCCCTAACTCAACGTTTAGGTTAGTTGGGGGATTTCTATAGCTTTGAAAGATGGATTTCTTTTAAAAAATGGTTTATAAGGTCTTTGATTTTGGTTTCTCTCCCCAACACTCCTTTTCATATCTACGATCTCGTTGGAGAGTTTTTTTATCATCCGCTGTAGGTTTTCTAGATCTCCTCCTTCTTTATCAGGACCTAGTTCTGCTTGTTTTATTGGGGGTATTGTTAAAAAACGTCCTCTCTTAGGTAGAGGTTGGGTTTATTTTTTAATTAATGAGATATGACCTTCTTTACATCCTTTCATTTGGAATTCAATTGTTTTACCTTCCTCAAAATTTTCAGCTAGGGTATGTTTGGCAACCCTTTTACGAACATGGAGATAGAAGTTGGGAGGGCGTTAGCATATATTTCAATTTGCAACTCCTGGGTAGGTTTACCTTCGGGTTGAAATTTTTTCAAGATAGTGGTAAACCTTTGGTTGAAATATTTAACCTTCTCTTTTGGACTCATAGTGACGGTGAAAATTTCAGCCATAAAGCTCCTGTGGTGGTCTCTTCTGCAAATTTGTCTAAGAAATCCTTTTGAAACTTCATCCAGCTAGTTATGGATCAAACTGGCAGGTTAAAAGACTAATGCGAGGTTGAATTCCCAAAGGTATAGGTAAAATCCTACACACTACATCTTCATTTTGTACATTCATCAATCTTATAGCTAATATGAACTTTTTGATATGGTCCTTGGGCAATCCGGAGGTTTCAGGGTCAACTTTCAGGAGTAATTTTTTTGGATGTCGGGGTAGGTTATGCACTTGTCCTAGGATTTCCATAGAATCTCTGGCTAACCATGGTTGATTATATTGAGATTGATTCCCCCTTTATTCATTGTTAGTGATATTATCCTCCATGTCTTTCGATTCAAAAGCTGAGCGATCCTAGTTAGACCCTTCCTCGTCAAATTCAAAACTGTTAGGTTTAGAGTAGTTACCAACTGGTGTTTCTGGTATCATATTAAGGGGTTGTTCGATCTTAGTAAGGGAAAAATATATCATTTCTTCTACCCTGTCAACAAAAACCTGGTTAGGGGTGTCGAAAACTGGTCTACTTACTTGTTTTCTACGAGGAAGTAAAGGAGCTAAAGGTAACACTCCAATTTGTCGGGTGTAAGCTATTGTGATTCTTCTGAACTTACTCAACTCCTCACGGGGAAGAGCGTAAGGTATTTCAAGGAATAGGTGTTCTTCTTTCTCATGTTAAGGTGAGTTACTCATCTCAGAAGTACTATCTGTATGTGGGATGTCTTGAGAATGACTAGCCATGCATGTGGGTTGTTTTGAATCTATAGGCTCTGTGGGATATATTATCAGAAACATTATTAGCCATTCATCCATCAAGCCCTCCTTCTAGTGTCAATTCTTTTGAGGGGTCTGAGATCCCTTTAACTCAACAGCAGGAACCAAACCCACCTAAGAGGCTAATATGAGTGGTAAGGTTCTCCAAATTTTGGATCTAGCTGGGTTTATCATTGGGATTTAATTGTGACTAGCAGATATGTATTTTCTGTTAATCATTCTCCTTAGGCTACAAAATTATCCTTTTTGGTTCTTTTTATAACGTTAAAACAAAAGGAAGATAAAACTCTAAACTAGATTACAGAGAGAAACTAACTATATCTTTTGGGGGAAGGCGAGGTTCAGGATAACCTTTACCCTAGCATGCAAACGAAGAATATATAAACAACTTCAAAATAGCATTAATACCATTTTAATTAGTGGACATTCAACATCGTCTGAGATAACAGTTAAAGAAAATAAACATACATGTGATAAGAAGATAGTGCAAGAAAAGTAATTTCCAATACTCTATCATCAATCACAAGTTAACGCAATCGATTTCTAGTCACCAATTAGAATAAAAGAACTGTTACAGCAGCATAGATAAATTTAAATACGTGTACAACAACTCTTATTCAACAAAGTAGCAAATATCGAATCTGAAGACAGAGATAATCCTCCTCGGTCTAAACACATTCACGCCTTAGATGATAGAAGTGTCTTTGGTTCTAAATAGAACTTCCTAATTAAAATAAACTTGCACAAAAGTAGTTCTATTACAAAAATCTCAAAAAAGACATTCTCTCAAAAACCATCGGCCATAAACATGAGGTCAATCTTCCTATTTATAAATAATCACTAAGCTAAAAATCACTAATAAAAGTCATGTTAAGTGAAACAAAATGACACGTGTCATATTTTTATCTCTTTGTTCTCCTAAGATCATCTGATCGTTTCACTGCAGTGGATTATTTCCATCATATTTTGACCACTGGAAGAAGAGGTCTTCGCATGTGTTTTCATATGGGAACCTATGCTGATCCATCAGGGTAGAGAGGACTTCCTTTATCTCTATTGCTCACTCCTTATACTTGATCAATTTGACACTTAAGCGATGTAAGACTACCAGATCTTTGATTGGGGGTTCCATGAAATTCCTCGCTAGACCAAGGATCATGCTTGAAGTCTGTGAAATATCTGTTTCCCATGCCAAGTCTTTCTCTTCATGTTGTTTAACAATATCTTGTATGTCAATGAAATCTTTTGGTGGACCAAATTCTGGAAAATTAATGCCCTTCATTTCCAGGTTGATTTTCTCACAGCTTTTCTCGCATTCTTCCCACCTTTCTTGAATTTTTTACTAAGGCTTTTGGACCATGGACACCCAGTGTTTGGTTTCTTTTTGTATTCGAGTAATGATATTGTCCATCAACACTCGGATACCATGCTCCTCTGAATCACGTCCCTTTTGTATTTCATTGATAGAGTTGATTCGTTCTAAGGCATGATGTTTCTTTTCAAACCATTATTTCATATCTTTGCAGGTCGTCAACCCCATCAAAATATCTTCTTGAAGATTGGCTATTAGAGCGGTGAAGAGGTCTCTTTCTCTTCTGAATTTCCCATGCATTTTTCAGAACTCACTCTTTAAGAATACCACTGCTTGTGTCAAGTTCTTGTAGTACTCAGCCTGATGACGAATATCGTCCAATTCTTTTCTCATGGCAGATACCTCCTCATCATCCTTCTTTGCTCTGTCAAGTTTGGAATTCGTTATGGCCATTCCATCCCCAATGAGTTCGGTCATATTAGCATGCTCTATGTCAAATAGTGTTTCTTATGTGGTTATGAACATAGTGTTATCCAAGGTGAGTTTTATTTTATTGATCATTCTTTTCATCACAGATTTTCTCTTCCTATCATAAGAAATGTCCTGCATGGCTCCTTAGCATGGGAGTTTATTGGATGCTCTATAGGCTGGTCATCCTTCCTGGTTTCAAATATTAGTTGTGTTTTCACTCCAGATGAGGGAGTAGGTAGAAGCTCAATACTGATTGAAGGTTCGGTTGGTGGGGTGCCAATTTCTAGTAGCTTCATTGTTCCTCCTTGTTCACCCATGTCTATGTCATCTTTGGAGATGGCACCATGTTGTTGAGTCTCTCTTGTCAGTGTTTCAAGTGAACTGATCAATTCAGCATCAGTAAAAATTATGGTATCCTGACCGTCCTCTTGAGGTTCTAGTACAATTTCATCGGGAGCCAGAGCAGATACTTCGCCTGGTATTTCCTCCTGGGTGATTACAACCGGAGATGTGTGAAACCTATGATCCTTCATCATCATCATATATAGTGATTAGGTCCACAAGAACGACTACCTCCCCTGTCCCTCTTGATACTCTTGTTGGCCTTTGTTGAACTGCAGTTGTTATTGGGGATCTCACCTGGATAGTTTCTTCTCAATCAAAAATTTATGTTGGTAGATCGGCACTTGATCCATTTGGCTCTACATCCTGCTCGTTGGTTTTGATCGAGGTAATCCTTAGTGATTCAATCAAAGGGTTAAGTGAGGGATCTTGTTCTACCCTTTGTATGGCTCTTTGGGCTTCTTCCAGTAACAACATCCCCCTTTTATGTGCCTATGTTGCTTCTACTGTTATGCTTTCATCTTTTACCATGAGAGCTTCTTGAGTTTTCTGCTCTATTGTCTCTACCTACTCGTCAAGGGACATCACTTTGAACTTAGTCATATTCAGGTTGGCCCTTCTTTGCAGTACTTCCTCCCAGTCCTAGGTGCCTTCAGTGAAGATTTCGTCTTCAAAATTGTCATGAGCATACGACGAATAGGAGGATACAGGCACCACGTGTTGGGGAACTAATCCCTTGGGATCATGCTTGCGAAAGCGACCTGTATGAAATCGGTACTCGAGTTGATTCATCCCCTCCTGTTTCACATGCACAGTGTCTCTAACCATGTCAAATCCTATGTGGAAACCATAGGGAATGAAATCTCTCTTCTTGTCTTTAACCAAGGAGGCATTGTAGCCTTGTAAGATGGTCTGGTAGCATATTTCCCCCAAAATGAGGTGATCTGGGACATGAACAGGGAGAAGGTGGGGTGTGACAGTAGCTCTGAACACTCTAATATAAGTGCTAGTTTCTTCGAAGTACCAGTAGCCAACTTTTACTATCATTTTATTTACTGCCACCGAAAGCCGAGGGCACTCTTTTCTAAAGATGAGGAAGTAAACCTTGGATAGGAAAGCATCACATATTAAAGCATATGATATCTTGTATATATTTCCCCACAACATGTTGAAATAGACATGTACAGACAATTCGGAAATATGCCAGCTCAAATTCATACCTGCAAAAATGTTCCTTGTGCAAATTACATCCAAGAAGTAGGATGCCATGTAGAAGGTTAGAACCTCTCCTTCCTTAGGTGTCTGAGCTTGTGAAATATTTATACTGAGCTTCTTGGAGATAATGGCTCTCCAATTGAAGTTGCTCCCAGAAATTTCCACTGTGTATGCTAAGGGCATCCATGCCTCTGAAAATTTGGAGCAATCATTTTCTCCATATAATCGACAGATTAACGTCATCAGATACATGTATGGATCTCGTATATTTATTGTGTTGTACTAGTAGGTGCTTATTTGTGAATTTATTGTCTTATTTCCACCATGATGATAGAAATCGGTTGGTATCATGAATCTTGTAGAACTTGACCACGAAGTCTATGTTTAGCCTTTCCTCTAGGTCTCTGATTTTGTAGTACTTTTTCACCTCCTTCGGAAGGCAAAAACCAACACACTTGCCTTGTTCATTGTTGATGGTGCACTTTACCATGTCATCGTGGTGAATTATCCATCCCAAGGTCTCGATGTAGGGAAGAAATGGGGTCTGGATAGCCACCCTATGCAGATTTGACCTCTGAATGTTTGGAAACACCTCATCATCCAATATTTGGACATTTGGATTGCGATGAGGTGTGAACTCGGGGTAGTCCTCTTGACTAATTTTGTTTTACAGGTCACCCCAATGTGAGAGCACCACTTTAGACCTTGTGGTTGCTTCTATGTCACTGAACGTTGGAGGCTAGATAAACTGCTTCTTGGTGGATGTGCGGATAACCAATTCTGTCTTTGAGGTGAAATCCAACTCCCTTGCAGCACTCATCATAGATCCTTCCCCGGCCTCTGATTCCTTTATTTTGAGCATCCTTGGTGAGCGCCTGGTTGTCGAATTTCTTGGAGGCATTTTCTGCAAACATACAAAGTGAGATACCAACCTCTAAAAGTATTATGGATGCAATTTTAAATGTAGAAATGATAAAGACAATGCATACCTCTTCCTTGCACAAGATTAACCTAGTTTAGAGTTAAAGATCCACTGTAAGCTTTTCAACGTGCTCTCTCGCTCCTTCGAATGCTATGGGGAATAAAATATTTGTGCAGAGAATGGCACACTTGAATATGTCTTTCTAATTTAAACGTAGAGCATACTTACCTTGTTGCATCAGTTCTTAAATTCAAGGTTGTAAATGCACCCTGCACATTCCATCACTAAATCTGAACCACGCTCGAGATTAAATGAAATGCAAACTAGTGGCACAAGAGCGGGTTACTTCATAGTTCATCGGTGGATTCAAACTTCTACTATTTGATCAATGCACAGGATATTAACGTAGGTTGATCGAAACATTAATTGGCCTCTTAAATAAAAAAACCGATCTTATCCCTGCCGAAAGTATCCCATCAAACTATCGACCCTTCTCATATTTTCAACACTGGTATGATCGGCATCGGGGGAAAAAGGCAGGGTATTGAAATGGAAATAAAGCATAGATAGGTCAGGATCATTGATGTAGAATGTGGAAGGTTCAACGAAAACCCTCGTCGTATGATGTCCTATCAATCTGCCAATAGCAAATGAATGGATCGACATTGACACTTTTCTTTAACGTTTTCTTTTTTCATTGATACCTTAAGCCGAAATATCCAATGCTGACCCAAAACTCCTTACAATGTTGACGTGGAAATGTTAACTTGGAGATATAGACACGACATGGGGAACATCAAGAGATGATGTAGGGAAAACAGGTTGCATTGTACGAACTGCTTACACGGCAAATACACGTGGCAGTTAATTTCGACCTTTCTGTGGGAAACATTCCTTCAGCATCGGTGATTTCCTTTAGACATAAGTCTGGTTTCTGCACCATGCTCTACCGACATTGGTGTCGTAACAAGGATCGATGAAGCGTTAAAGTGAAAATTTTTGCAGTTTCATCTTTTGAATTCTATCGATGTTGAAGATGTGTCGGTGATCGGCAATCGGCGATGGAATTTTATTTCATTTTTTATTTACCTCTTGAAACTTGCTGACACCGAAGGGTATTGGTGATGTTAAAAGACTATCTTATAGGCCAAATTTCGTTAATTGATGATTGCTAAAAAATTTAAACTATGTACCTTTCGGGCCTATACTTAGAGAAAATTTTGTTCTGTCAAAACCAAACAAAATGGTCAATGATAAGGTTTAATGACATACAAGAAAACAAATCCATTCATTCATGATACAAACTCTGACTTAGAAAAATGAAAAGTGGTACCCAAAAAGAAAAATATTTCGCAAATACTTTTAGGGTGTGTTGAGTGCTCAAAAACATGCAAACTGCTCCCTTTTCTGCTTTTGTGCACGCTCTTCAAAACTTAGCTATTCAAAATGCATGTCCAACAGGCCCCCAAAACTCACTTGTGGTTCGTCCCGAACCACTTACGCTTGTTTTGTCACGCCCTTCCATGCCTCCATGAACTTTTCGACGGTTTATGTTGTTGTAGCGACCTCCTTCTTTACCTCGACTTATTTCTCCAAAATCTCCTCTACTATCTGCGAAGTCAAGGTCATGAGCTTCTCCTCGTTGTCTTGTGATGCTTTCTTCATCATGCCTTGCATAGTTTCTAATGCCCCTATAATCATGAGTGCTTCATCCTGCAGGGGTACCAATCACTGTACGAGAATCTTTTGCTCTTCCCTTAGTTGTTCTATATCTTTGTATGATTGCATGTTTTCCAAGATGGTTGGTGTGTGTTAAGATGGTGGCAGTGTGCTTATATTCTTTGCGGCCTTCTATGCCTTCTGATCTAGATTATTTTCGGAACGAAATGAAAGCAGAGATATTACAATGAAATACACATAAAAATTGCTAGAAACAAAGAAATACAACAATACATGATTTCTATTAATGAAAGAAATGTACAGATATTGTAAAAATACAGAGTGCAAGACTCACTAGAATGGTGGCAGCTTTATCTCTGAGAAGAGATGTGACGGCTACACTCATTCGCAAGAAGATTATTACAATGAGGCTCTAAAGGCCTTTTTATGATAAACATGAATACCAAAACCCTATGTATCCAAAAACCTAACCCTAGGAGATGAAGTGCCAAAAGTCAAAACCGTTGGGGTAAGTTAGTACATTAACTTCTCGGGGTCATAACTTTTGCATACGATCTTTGTTTTAGACACGTGATAGCTCGTCGGAAAGGTATTTTTGAGAACTATGCATTAAGATATCAAAATATGAATCTGTCTACAGTTTGACCATGGAAATACAAGAAAACACTATTTAGAGCCCCAAAACGGCCTTGGAAGTACAGAAAGATGTACTGACATGAAAACTTCCAAAATAAGCCATTTGGAATAGGTGGGCGACCACCAATATCCACCTAGATGTTGTGTAGGGCTTTAGGAAAGCCCCGTAAGTGCAGAATATACAATTACAAAGAAATGTACCCATTACAAAGAAACATGTTGAACTTAAAATTGTCAATATGAGCCAGTTGGAATTTGGAATAGGTGGGTGGCCACCAATATCCACCTGAATCAAGCCTCCCCCTTAGGAAGCAATGGTCTCCATTGCGTTGAGTGCCTGGTAAAGAGGGGAAAGAATTTTTTGAATCTGAATCTTTATGAGTTGTGTGCCTTGTTGGAGAAGTTGCATTGCTTGGTCTATGGAAGGTTGTCACGAACCTATTGTTGGCGGGGTTGAATATTTTCCACCAACCTGTTGTCTCTAGGCTTGACGGGGCATTGTGTAGGAACTATTGTAGGTGAAGAAACAATATATTCTTTCTTTTATACAATCTTCTTCTATTGGATAGAAGGTGTCGAGGCTACAGTGGTTCTAGTGGCCTTCTACGCATCCTTTGAACAGACTATGAAGAGGATGAATTTTGTAGTATGAGAGATTACCTTATGGCACTGTTTGGTTGAACAGTAGTCAAAACTACCTCTGGTATCCTGTAGATCTTACCCCCTAGAGTAATAATGACACAACGGGGTCAAGACTCATAAACAACATGGAGTTTCCACATATATGGTTGGCCCAAAACAACATCTCATACATCAAGAGGGGAAACATCACACACTACCTCATCCTTGAAGGGTTGGATGCCATAGGACATACGACACTACTAGCTGACACGGATATATCATCCCTAATGAATCCACATGATGTTCTATGGTTGTGGGTGTGGTGTTGTCGACAACCCCAATTGTTTGATGACCTTAGCTGAGATGATTTTCTTCTAGCTACCACTATCAACAATTAAATGCAACGGGGTCCCCTTCACCCACATCTATAAATGGAAGAGGTGCTCCCCCTCTTTAGGATCTACTGGTTCTTATGGTTGAATTGTTGTGGTCGCAACAATAGAAGTTGGTTTTGCGTCGATGATATGTTTGTTTTCAATGTTTTCTGGATCAGATTTTGAGTCAAGGTTTGGCTCCTTATCTTTGACCTCGATCACCAATTATTGTTTCGAGCGACATTCATCGGTGTTGTGCGAGGGGATTTTGTGGAAGTCGCACCAATTTTCAGTTTCATTCTTTGTCGTTCCTTTACCTTTATTTTCATGTGTCTTGGATTGTTTGTCAGAAGGCTCTTGGTTATGGTCATCTTTACCATGCTTTGGTTGTTGCGGGTTTGCAGACCCGAACTCCCATTTGTTCTGGTGCCTAAATTTTTGCTCAATTTTGACAGCATATCAATAAGAAAATTCCAATGATGAGATGTTTAGGAAATCCATTTTGGTTTGGATGTACCTATGCAAAGCCCCATGGTATTTCAAAACCAGATGTCGCTTGGAGTCTTTGATACCTATCTTGGTGGGAAAGGTATGGAAAGTATTTGTGAACTCCGACACTATTTAGTTCTTCCCTTATCACAATGTGCTCCATCTCATGTACCGGTCTTCATAGTTATCAACAATGTAGTATTGTTCCTTGACCGCATCCAAAAAAAAATCCCAAGTGGGCTCGACTACATATATTCTAGATTCTTGTGTGGAACTTTGCTCCCAGTAAGTTTCCCGCCAATGTTTGACATGGGAGAGAGCCCTAAGGAGTGCGAAGGTGATATTTTCCCTATCGAAAAAATTGTGAACAGAGAAATAACCTTCTAGCAGATTCAACCATTTTTCCAAAGCATCTGCATCTATCTGACCTTCAAATATGGGAATATCAAAATTAACTTGTACCTTGAAGGGAGAGGTTCCTACAAAGTAGTCACTTGATGAAGATGCACATGTTGCTATCGGTAGGCATTGAAGGATGTGGCAAAAATTCTCCATCATTTCTTCCCTCTATTGTGTGAGAGCTTGCACAAGCAACAGGTTAATAGAATATTTTGCTCCATCGATTTTATTTTCTTCCTCCATAAAGGGTTTCTTGGGCATGCAAAATTGATTTTCCTCAAGAGAGACAAGCTCGATACCCAACTTGCTATACTCGGACCTCGTCGGGAACATGCACTAAAAAATGATCAAGAGCAACTTGCTCTAATACCATTGATGCCAAATTATTTTTAGAACGAAATGAAAGCAGATGTATTACAATGAAATACACATAAAAATTTCCAGAAACAAATAAATACAACAATACATGATTTCTATTAATGAAAGAAATGTACATAGACTGTAAAAATACAGAGTACAAGACTCGCTAGAATGGTGGAAGCTTTATCTCAAAGAAGAGATGTGATGGATACGCTCATTCGTAAGAAGATGATTACAATGAGGCTCTAAAGGATTTTTTATGATAAACATGAATGCCAAAACCCTAGACATCCAAAAACCTAACCCTAGGAGATGAAGCGCCAAAATTCATGTGGGCCCCGTTGGGGTAAGTTAGTACATTAAGTTTCCAGGATCGTAACTTTTGCATACGATATCCGTTTTAGGCGCGTGATAGCCCGTTGGAAAGGTATTTTTGAAAAATATGCATTATTCCATCAAAATCTAACTCTATATATGGTTTGAATATGGAAATCCAATAAAACATTGTTTAGATCCCCAAAACGGCCCTGGAAGTACAAAAAGATGTACTGACATGAAAAATTCCAAAATAAGCCAGTTGGAATAGGTGGGTGGCCACCAATATCCACCAGGATGTTTTATAGGGATGCAGGATAGCCTCGCAGGTGTAGAACTCACAATTACAAAGAAATGTCCCCATTATAGAGAAACGTGTTGAACTGAAAACTGACAAGATGAGCCAATTGCAATTTGGAACAGGTGGGTGGCCACCAATATCCACCTGGATCGCCTTCTTATGTGGATTCCTTAATATTTCCACAATGGCCTTCATCATCGGATCCTCCGTCAACTTTGTCCAAATTTGTGTGCTTTAACTACATGCACTCCTCATCCAGACTCTTAATGTTTTCCATTGAGGTTATGGTTGTTCTTTCTCTTTGTTCCTTCACCTCAGGTGGTGTCCCTATTGTAGTGCGCACTTTGAACTATTTTATTCTAGTGCAAAAGCCTTGAATAACTTCACTGATTTTGGATACATATTCCTCTAGTGTGGCTTCTACCACCATCGACACCTCTGGAATCTCCTTATCTAGTTTATGGATGACTCTTTGTGTCCTCTATGTTTGTTTCTCAACCTCATCCTTCTCCTTCACTACTGTTGTATAATCCTTCTACAGTTCTTCCTTATCGGTAGTTACCTTAGCCAACTCCTTTGACATTGACTCTGAGTGGAACTGTATTTCTTATGAAATACATGTCTATAAGACTTGTAGTGCTCCTATGGGCATCTATGAAACAATTAAGTTCGTGACTTAGTACTTGTTCATGCTCCTACATCTCTAGCATGGGGAACTAAATTGCATCTGGCAAGATCTTCAAAACTATGTGCGTTGCTACTATCTCTAACAAATAATAAGTGGTGGCCCCTACTTCCCCAATCACGCTTGTTGTTGGTCCTTCACTAGATCTTCACTTTGGTTCTCCCCTTACTGCCTCCCAAAGTTGTTGTAATGTTGTTACATGTTTCTGCACCTTCTGGTATAGTTCTTCTTTTTTCTACAACATTTGTTGAGATGCCTCTTCTACGACATCCCTCACTTGGTATCCAATCATTTCGATATCATCATCCATCAAAGTGTATATATTTGGTTCATTATGGGATTTCATCTTCTTTTGTGTAGATGTTTTTTTCCCCTTACCCTTCTCTTTCATCTTTTCCCCTGCTTCTGGTACTCTCTTTTGTGCATCCCCTGTGCCATTGCCTTATTAATTTCCTTGACCATTTACTTGGTCTTCTTCTTCATTATCAAGGTGCTTCATCTATGTTTCGTTTGCAGGAACCTTCCAGTCTAGGTCCAATTCCTGCATAATCAGTTGGATGTCTTCCTCTATGATTTTTTACTTTGTCTAGACCCATTCCTCTCTCAGAAATTTCTTTGCTTGTGTGTATATGTGATGGCGGTCTACCCGGAATTGTGCAATCAGTGTGTACACCTCTATAAGTTTTGGAAAGATATGTGGTGTATTCTGGATACACCTCCTAATCCTTTTGTTGTACAGAAAGAACTCAATGTTGATGTTTATCTGTCTTCTCTTATTCGTAGTGTACCAAAAGTTCTGATACTTGGAGGCCAAGCACAGTTTACCTCTTAGACCCATAAATTGTGCATCCTCTGGTTCATTCCATGCTATGAACGCAATCATAATTAACAACCAGGAATAGTGTAATTCCATGCATGTGTCTTGTGCTTCCACCCAATCGATGAGGAACTAGTTAAGTAAAAATGGTGCCCATCTCACTGATACCCCTTCTACAAACTTTTTAGTCACAATTATCGCACTTGTTCTTGTTGGATTACTGAGAGGGGGGGGTGAATCAGTAATAGATCAATTTAGTCCCTTTTAACCATATAATCTAAGTTCTATATCAATGAAGCATTATTATCCAATAAATGCAAAGTAAATAAGCAATGAACAAATGAACAATCATACACATACACAGTACACCAGTGTTTTACGTGGAAACCCAAATCGGGAGAAAACCATGGAATGTTTTTTCTTATATGTCTTGAAGAATTACATTCATTGGAAGCACCAACTTCCTTTGTTTTCCAGCTGCAACTGGAAGGAGGCTCCAACTCCCTAGTTTCTCAGGCTACAACCTGAGGGAAGCTCCAACTCCCCAAAACTCTGGCTACAACCAGAAGGAGGCTACAACCCCCAATGTTATATGGCTACAACCGGAACGTGGCTACAACCACCTGTTCTTTCTCTGTCCTGCCACCCTGAAGTAGAAGTAGAATCATGGAACCACTGTCACACTATCACTGTGAGATATACTGCTATAAACCTGTACCAATAAGTCTGAACCATGCATCAACCTGTACCTCAACCTGTAATCAACCTGTAATCAACCTGTAGCATAAACAAGTGCATCAACCATGCACCAACCTGTAATCAACCTGTACCATAAACAATTGCATCAACCATGCACCAACCTGTAATCAACTTGTACCATAAACAAGTGCATCAACCATGCACCAAC
>JASDQU011440374.1:0-15066 GCA_032191745.1 Picea mariana | reverse complement strand
GATGACTTCATCGTAGGAATCAATTTGTTTTACCAATGCTAGATAGATCTTAAACTGTTAATATATAGATTTAATGGAATTGTCAAGATAAGCTATGCATGTGAAAATTCATAATTAATTATATGAGCTTATGTTTCTTCTCATGTTTAGACAATATGAGTTGGAGATAAGGGTGTTTCTATTCATTCTGACATCCCCACCAAACCTCATTTTTTTTTATTAGGATGGTGAACAATGTTTTTATTAGGATGGTGAACAATGTTTTTATTAATTTTTTTTTTTAGGATGGTGAACAATGTTTTTATTAATTGTATACAAGTTTTGAAATGATTACGAATACAACTTTAATTTCATTCTATAAAACAAAATTTATTGTTATTTATAAATTTCAATCTATAAATAATATCATTATCAAAAGGAGGGATGGGATGAGATACAAGGAGCAAGAACTATTGTTTAGGCATATGAATGAAACCACACTAGGCATCTTTAGGAAGATCCATCGTTTATTCCATGATGAATGGGATGACACTAAGCAACTTTAAGAAGATCCATCATTAACACTAGGCATCTTTAAGAAGATCCATCATTAATTCCATGATGAATGAGATGACACTAGGAATATTTAGGAAGATCCATCATTAATTCCATGTATAATAGTTGTACAAATCAACACAAGAAGATATATAATGTTTATCCTACATGATATGAAATTTGAATTTCAAATAAAAACCTTAATTTAATTATTAATGAAGATATTTTTATTTATTATAGTGTAGACCTATATGCATGACGTAACAATTTTTCATGATTATTATGGTGGATCAATGGGACAAGAAATACATGTAATTCAAATTATATTTACAGAAAAGGATCCAAACAATTTTCATATGGGGAAATTTGGATAGGAACATTGGTCTATCAAAGTTTTTTATTTTCTATTTAGATGTTCTAGCTTGTAAAGATTAAATTTGGCATGTTTAACTTTACAAATTAAATTAATTATTTGATTTGTTATGTTATTTTTATGATTGGATAAATTGAAAATGAAATTTCCTAGTTCTTTTTTAAAAAAAAAATCGGGTTAATAAGGTATGTAGTTCAATTTTCTTACAATATTTTTCAAAATTAGATTTAATGTCTTTGTAGGTTGGGCATTCCAAGAGATTCTTTTTCATCCTCCACTTTATTCATCTCACAGATTTTACAACTTTGTCGATGCCAAGGTGTTTTAGGTTTTGTCGAAAGTCCAATTTCAATATGAAGATCATGGAAATTTGTTCTTATCTTTGCAATATTTATTGTCCTTTTTGAGTTGACAACAATATAACGATAGTAATTTTAATATTCTAACTTAGAGTTAATGATTTCTTTGAAATAAATAACTTTCTCTTATTCTCAATCTCTCTATCACTCTGCATATTCTCTTTAAACTTAGTTATGATTGTGCATTTAACAATGTTAATATCCTGTAGGGAATCCTCCTCCATCATCCCCCAACGGTTTAAACAAGAAACTACTCTCTAGTCAAAATTCTTTTGAGCCTTGAGTTATTTTTATTAATGTTTGAAGTCGTGATAGGAAACCTCTCATTCTACATGTTAATTATCTTATGCTTTTACCTTAAGTACATGATAATATCCTTACTCTTAATGTGTGGAAACCCAACTTCTAAAATGGGGATTGGATAATGTGTATTACATTTAATTTTAAGGTTGTTTATTTTTTTTCCAAGGAAAAAAATGGTAATTTTATTATTATAAATAACAAAATCACAACTATAGATGCATGTGGCATTCTGATGGGTTTCATACCTTAAAGTCCCAAGGAGGAGAAATAAGTAAGTGTGCTACTGTGCAACCCAAAAGGGGGAAAAAGAGCTTATAGCCGAATAGGTTGTTTATTATAAAACTCTTCTATATTTTCTTCATTTTCCTCAAAAATTCTCTACATATACTACAACCCCAAACTTTGCAACTATATAGAGTCAGTATGGTAACAAATGTATTGAAAAAAACCCTCTTTTCTTTCAAAAAAAAAAATTGTGCAACTTTATAATTGTTCTCAAGACCAACATAAGCTTTCCAACCTCGATTGATTATTCTCCCAACCTTATATTTTTTATTTAGCTTCTGATGAAAATACATTATAAAATACTTATAAAAATGGCTTCTTCCAAGTTGATATTAATGTAAAAAAAATCACAATATGTGTTTTATTTCAACATAGTGATTATTACCTGTGTTTTATCTGTATTCACAAACATCCCATGGTGAGTACATAAATATTTAAGAATTTTAATATTTTTGTCAAGGTTAGAAGGGCTCCTTTCTAAATGGACGATGCCATCCACATATAGTAGGATGGTGAAAAATCATGCTAGATTAATTCCTACACAACCTATTTCCTCAACAATCCTTTAACGTGTCTTGATATAAATACCAAAAATACTAGGTGGCAAACACCAACCTTTCTTAACCCCTAGATATTAAAATTGATTTCATCTAGCCATCCCTATTTATTTCTAAACTTGGCAGTGACCCTCTCATATAACCTTATTACTATAAATTTCAACCCAATGGGAACCTAAATATATTCTAGCCTCTTCTAGAGGCTATTTCTGAGAACCATGTCAAAATATTTTCTAAAGTCAGTAAAGCAACTCATTGGATATTAACATGTCAAAATATTTTCTGAAGGACCAGCAAAGCAATTCATTAGATATTAACCTTGTTGTTTTGATAATCTTAGTTATAATCCTAAGAATAATTAGATGTGTTTTATAAAAACCATCTTGCTCGTTAGCTCTCTTACCATGAATTTCAACCCATGAGCTAATCTTCTTCTCCAACATTAATCCATACAACTTATCTAAAAGAGGGCTTATCATAATAGTCTTGTAGTTTTGAATGAATCTTTCAACACTTTTAAAAATAGGAACAATAAGGATTTCCTTCCAAGGCTTAGGAAAGCCTTCACTACCTATTAGATTAAAAAGGTTGTGAATATGAGGAATAATAATAGCTCTTCTGATCTTTAAAATTTCAACTTGATAACCTTCAATGTGTTTAGATTTCCCTTTTGCAAGACACTCAACTTTAAACTCAATGTCTACTATAGTGAAAAAAAATTGTCATGAGAAAGATTTGGTTATTAACTAAAACATTAAGGTCAATCACAGAAAATCACAGCATTGAACAGAGGATGTACAATGTAAGCCCTTGCTGTCGGGGCCTCCGTAAACTAGAATCCATGATTAACAATTAGGATGGAGGCGATCCAGGCGAACCAGGATCCCTTCTCACAGTTTTCGCCTGATCTCTTGGATCTTCTAGTCCTACCCTGGAGACCTTCTCTTGGTTGTGGGTCATCGATATCTTAAAAACCTTTGTCACTACTCCTTTCATTCTACTACGCTGCTATGTACCGGTTCTTAGTGCATAGGGGCTTCTGTGTTGTGACTGTCCTACCCTGTCACACCTTTTGTCTTCTTGTCCAGCTAACTGACCAACAGGATTTCCTTCCCTGATTGGCTCTACCCTCATAGACCTGTAACTGTTATTCCAACAACCTGTCGTCCCCCACTATCGCTTTCTCCCCACTAGCCCACACTCACCTTTTTCATTGCCTTATTTTTTACTAGTGGGCATGTTGTTGATCGCCCAACCATTATTTAAAATGGACTCACTGACAAACTCTCTGATGAAACCTTCCGATGAACTTATCTGGAAACAGGTGGGTCTATTTGACAAAGTGGACTCCCTCGAAACTAAGCTGCAGAATCTTCCCTCCAAGCCCTCCTTTTCAAACAATCCTACTGTTCCCGCCGTGTTTCCTGTCGAACTAGCTTCTCCTTCACTGACAAAAACCATTGCTCCGATAAGCGATCCTCCTGTCCCTGACAAGCCCCTCCCTAATTCCAACTCCTCTCTATTTCACATTCACGATAGCCATCCTACCTTCCCGAACGCTCACAAAGCCCCTACCTCATATTGCTGAGATTCCTACGGCCGAAAGGAGTGGAAATCAGATAGAAGATCAAAGCGTTTGGTCCTGGGCGACGGTGTGGGCTTAGAAGACCTTTGCAAGATGTCCACCTGTGCACTGGTGGGTCATTTCTCCTACAAAATATTGAGCACTCAACCTCTGGAGGACTGGATTAAGATTAAGTGGTTACCTCTCTTGGGATATTCACCGGAAGTCCTCTACCTCAAAAAAGGCTGGCTTTTTTTTCACTGTAAGTCTCCTGAGGATGCTACTCTATTACTATCTTCATTTTGGGTCTATGGTGGTAGCAGCCTCATGCTCAAGCGCTGGAGACTAGCCTTCAATCCGGACACTGAGTTCTTCCAACTCAGATATCTCTGGGTGCTTCTCCCGGGGCTTCCACTTCATCTCTGGAATGAAGGAGCCATGAGAGCTATAGGCAACTCCCTGGGAAAGTTCATAGCTCATGACACACAGTCGCTCAATGGTCCTTTGAGGAAAATGGACAGAGTTATGGTTGAGATGGACATAACTTATGGACTGTCAGAAACACTAGAGATCAAATGGAGAGGATGAAAACTACTACAGAACCTGGACTATCTCAGACTCCCTTTCCGCTGCAACCTTTGCCGTGAAACTGGCCATCTCCGCCGATCTTGCCCTGGTAAGTCTCAAATCGATTCTTCTGAAGATGTCGATCTGCACCAAAACCCTCCCGACTATATGGATGCAGACCCATCTCTTGCTTACTTGTATTTTCCCCTTGATCCTCCCTCTCATCCCTTACCTGGGCAAGCTGAATCTCCGATGTATAAGATGAACCAGCTCTGTCCATCTCTCTTTAAGTCTCTCTCTGATGCTGAGAAGGAAACCATTAATAGCTACCATTGGCTCTCCTCTTCCTGCAGTGCAAAGCCCCCCCTCCCAGAAGTTGAGATGCCACCTTCACCTGCCTTTTCTGCCCCCCCAACTCACTGCCTCCATCCCACTGTTGACCCTACAGAGTTCCCTGCATCTCCCCACTTCACGCCCTCCCTTCCTTCTTTGCTTCCGGCCAAGCAGCAAAACCCTCCTTCTTTCTCTATTGAACCGGAAGTATCCCCATCGGTGCTTCCAAGTTATAGACAGCCTGAGGATGACGATGAACACCTATTGGTTGCGCTAAACTCCTTGACTTCTACCATTTTTCTTATGGACAACACCTCACAGTTACCAGTTTATCGAGGTAAAGAACTCATTACTCCAGCCACAGAGGCGGGCACTTCTTCCTCACAACTCACTAAAAAAGATATCAAAGCCTTTGCTTGGTCGCGAGGCATTGGTGTTGATCTCTCCCCTCTGCAGACGCGAAGTTCCAGAAAGAAAAAGGAGCTATTGAGCTCTCAGCAAACTGCATATGTCATTCCCTCGCAGGATGGAAAGGCCCTTAGAGCAATGAAGGCCTTGGCACGATCTAAGTAATGATTGTGCTCTCCTTAAATATTCGAGGGATCGGAGGCCCCCTCAAGGTTGCTTCCTTCCGAAGATTGCCGGAGCGATCGAAGCCTGATATTATCTTTCTCCAAGAGACCCTCTCGGCTGATAAAAAATCCAGATATTTCGTGCATCAATTTCGCACATCTTGGGTCACTGCGGCTATAAGCTCCATAGGAAATTCCAGTGGCTTGTTGGTGGCTTGGGATCCCGACCTTTTTGATTTGAGACCCTTCCTGTCGAGGGGGGCATTCTGTTGTTAGGCCGCTGCTTAGCTACAAATCAGGAGGTGGCGTTACTAAACGTCTACGGCCCCTGCTTGGACAGACCATTGTTCTGGTCGCACCTGGCAAATAGCGGTCTACTTTCCTTACCGAACCTCATTCTTGGAGGTGATCTAAACATTATTTTATCGACAGACGAACACTGGGGAGGATCCTTCTTGCCAGGTCCTACCGAAGACTTCTACAGAGATCTCTTCGCCTCGAACAATTTGATCGATGTCCTGTCGACCCGTCTGGTCCCTACGTGGCGAAATGGGCGCTCCGGACATGGTGCTATAGCCAGATGCCTGGATTGTTTTCTACTTGTTGATGGTTTCTTGTATTCTACAGTATTTCCAACCTCGTGGGTGGAGTTTCCCTTCGTTTCAGACTATGCCCCTATCCTCCTTCAGCTGATGCTTCCTGCGCTACACTGATCGACTCCGTTCAAGTTCAACCACCATTGGCTATCGTCTGATGACTACTCTGCTTTAGTCCACTCTGTCTAGACGAACCCTTGTTTCCTATCCGAAGAAAACCCACAGTTACGTCTCGTATGGAAACTGAAAGTCCTCAAATCAAAATCAAAATCTTGGTACAAAGGAAAAAAAATAGCGGAAAAGTCCCGTTTACAAAAGCTGGAGTCTGAGATTACTCAACTCATTCTCAATTCAACTACATCCACCTTGACCGTGGAGGAGTCAGCTAGTCTAAAGTTGCTTGAAACTAATAGAGCCTCCATCCTTCCTGAAGAGGAAAATTGCTGGAGACTGCGCAGCCGTGCAACCTAGTTAAAGAGTGGAGATTCAAACTCCAAATTCTTTCACAAAGTAGCAAGTTTTAACAAAAACAAAAAGACCATTTGGTCAATTGAAATCAACGGGGATGGGATTATTCGTGGGCGGGAAGCTTTAAAGGCCGAGGCCGTCTCACATTTTAAACATCTGTACAAAGCCACCAGCAATCTCAATCTCCTGGAGAAGTATTCTACGGCTAGCCTTTTCCCTCATATAGTTTCTGCAGAGGATGCCACTAACCTTTACAAACCTGTCACACTATCTGAGCTTAAAATACATTCTGTTACACTTCAAAAAAGAGAGGAGTCCTGGGCCTGATGGCTGGACGACAGAATTCTTCATTTTCTTTTTTGATCTCGTAGGGGTGGATCTCCTCTAGATGGTGGAAGACTCTCGTATCAAAGGAAAGATTTATGGAAGCCTTAATTCCACCTTCCTGGCCTTGATTCTGAAAGAAAACAACTTGCTCTCCTTCATTGACTACCGACCGATCTCCCTGTGCAATCTCATCTATAAGGTAATTTCAAAAGTTATCTCTAACCGGATCAAGCCCTTTCTAAGAAGGAGTCTCTCAGTGGAACAACTCGGATTCTTGAAGGGAAGAAGAATCCAGGATGTTATTGGAGTAGCCCACGAGTGCATCCACAACATCAAGTAGAAAAATTTAAAGGCGTTGGTCATGAAGCTCGACCTCAAAAAAGATTTTGACAGCATTGATTGGGAGTTTTTGAGACTAATTTTACACATAGTAGGCTTTGGAGACAAGTTTACTAATTGGATTCTGGCCTGTGTCACTAGTGCTAGTTTTGCAGTAATGATCAATGGAGAGGCAACAAGTTTCTTCAAAAGTGAGAGGGGGCTCTATCAGGGATGCCCACTCTCCCCTTACCTCTTTATCTTGATAATGGAAGGCCTTAGCCTCCTCCTCTCTAAAAGCTTCATCGATCACCACATTTCTGGCATAAAGGTTTCTAAGTTCATAAAGATCGTCCATCTTATGTTTGTCGACGATGTTCTCCTCATGACGAAAGCTGATCTAGCAGAGTGATTGGTAATCCAGGACGTGCTACAACTCTTCTGCTCTGTATCGGGATTATCCATTAATTACTCCAAATCCTCAGTCCACTTCTGGGGACTAATTGATCCTGAACTTCTTAGCCTCAAAGACTCCATTCCCTTCATCTTTTTTTACCTGAGTGAAGGCTTTAGATACCTTGGTTTCCAGCTGAAGCTGGGAGCCTCCTCTCCTGGTGATTGGCATTGGCTTGTGGCAATTTTTGAAAGAAAAATTGGCTTCTGGTGTAATAAATGGTTGTCTCTAGATGCTCACTTTACCCTAGTAAAATCGGTGCTGGAAAGCCTTGTTGTTTTCTGGATGACTCTGGAGCGGATTCCAAATAAGATCATCATTATTCTTCAAAGACTCTCTTTTAATTTTCTATGGAATGGCCAAGCACGTAAACATCGTTTTCATCTTTGCAGCTGGGATTCACTGTCAAAACCTCGAAGAGCAGGGGGCTGGGGTCTCAAAAACCTCTCCACCTTCAACACAGCCCTTCTGGCTAGTTCTTTTTGGAGAGCAGTCACTCATGATAGCATTTGGCACCAAATCATTATGGAAAAATACCTGGGCTCCCAGTCGCTTTTCAACTGGCTTCGAAAGTCATCCTTTCAGCTGAAGAGGGATTCTCCCTTCTGGAAGGGCCTGGTCGCTTCCTCTCCGATGATACTCCATTGGCTCCGATGGAAGCCTGGCTCTGGTAAAGAGATTATCATCGGAAGGGATAAGATCCTCGGGCTAGAGGATAGTTCGTTACTCTCTCCGATTCTGAGTTCGCAGCTCTGTTCTATAAATGTTTTGTTTTTAGCACAGGTTAGAGTATCGAATGGTGTCCTCTCTCTTTTGGACAGTTCGATGGGAAGCGGCGACCTATTCTTAAGTGGATCGTGGGCTACAGAATGGAACCACTTCACCTCTACACTAAAAAGCGCCGGCATCTCCCTTATTGATGAGCCGGATTCACTTCTGTGGGCTGGAGGGGATGCCACGGGCATCATCACGGTAAAAAATATTTACGCTGCTCTTCTTAAACAGCGGAACCTCGGCGCTGATAATTCATGGTTTCTCCAGTTGTGGAATTGGGCAATCCCTCTTAAATATAAACTATTTATCTGGCTCACTGGAAAAGAGAAAATTCTCTCCTAGGACATGCTCCGAAGGAGAGGCTGGCAGGGCCACGGAATCTGTCTACTATGCAGCCGAGCTTCTGAAGACATCCACCATCTCCTGGTACACTATGATTTCACTAAGGAGGTAGGGATTAGACTGCTCAAGCACTTTTCTCTTCCCTTTTCCTGGAGCGGCGTCACCATCTCGGATTGTTTTACATTGTGGTCCACACAAAAATCTGCTCCGTTTTGTTTGGCTGCCCATGTCTGCTGGAAGATTTGGATAGAACGGAAAAGAGCGATTTTTGAGGATCGCCCTCCTTCCTTCCTTGCTGTTGTGCACAGAGTTTTGGCCTCCTCCTACTGGCAACTGTCTACGGTTAAATCCTTCCCTTACAAAGCTGTTGATTTTAAGATGTCTGAAGGGTTCACTTTAGCTTGCTTCGACGGAGCTGCATAGTCAAACGACTTATGTTGTGGGGCTGGAGGCATCTTCAAAAACCATCCGTCGAGGATCACAAAGTGGTTCATCAATTGTGGTGTGGGTACAAATACTAAAGCTGAGCTCATGGGTTTATGGGCCTCCCTCACTCTAGCTTCCTTTTGGTTTATCAATCACTTACACGTCCTTGGTGACTCTAGAGTTATTATCGACTGGATAACTCAAAAATGCAAGCTTCATTCAGTCCATGTTGAATGCTGGAAGCAAAAAACACTGGATCTATCCAAACACTTCACTGACATCAACTTTCATCACATTTCCAGATCACACAATAGGGAGGCGGACGCTCTCTCAAAGAGGGCCCTAAATGAAGTGGTAGGGAGACTCTCAGTCTACCACTGTGATAGAGGGATAGAGAGTCATATTTCCTACATTAGTATCTTTGAATGATGATGGTTGTCCCTCATTGCTGTAGATAGTTGACAGTTATTTTGAAAGTTTTTTCGCTTGATTCACTTTCCAGTCTTCTCTCCGCTTTGATGGCCTTGTCTCCAGCATAGCAGCATTGTTGTCTTGATTGTATTGGTCCTTCACTGCTAGTGCACTGACCACAGTTCAAAGCTCGTTGTAGCGTACTTGTAAATGAATTTATACCCTATATAAATTCGAGAAAAAATTTTCTTGGAAAAAAACTAAAACATTAAGGGATTCATAAATCCTTTTAAAGTACAAGTTGCACTCACCCATAGAAATATTATAATTATCTCTAGCCTTCTAAGTTAGAATGTTTTTCCAAAGAATTTGTTGTTCAAATTTAAAGAGGTTGAAGAGATATTCCTGATTCTTGTTTATGTATTTATGCTTCTTTCTTTTGACAAGAGTTTCATACTCTTTTATTTTAACAATGTTTAGGGAATTTCAAATATTTTTCTTAGCAATGTTGCAATCTTTATTATATCAATTATTAGTTAATTGGTTTTTCTTTGTGAAAGATGTACTAAAAGAGTACTTGTTTATGCAAGTTGAAAAATTCAATGTAAAGTTATGATACAAATCCTCAATATTGTTATTATTAGGGAGGAGGTTGGGATTCTTTACTAAATCCTTTATAAAAATTTAGGTGGTTTGATTTGCCAATAAGATCCTCTTCATTGAGTTAAATATGTAAATCTATGTTTTTAGTTAGGAATACATGGGTCTCTCATCATAATCAAGTTCATGGATTCTAAATTACAAATTTTAACAATTTGATTAACCAATAAGCTGGAAGAAATAACATAGTCAACTACACTATTATGAAGACCATGAAAGCAAACTCATAAGTAACCAGTGCCATAGTAGTTTTCAATTAAATAATATTGCATTAAAGTCTCCTAAAAAATAATATTGCATACATTCTTCATATAGGAGAAACTTTTTTATCGAAATTATTTTTTTTAAATCAGTATTTATTTTTATTTTTTTATGTTTGAAAGACCTAGAATGTTTAATTTTAAAAAATAAAGTCCTACAATTATATGCATAATACATAATTTGAAACACATTTAAAAATAATAACAAAAACTCCCAAGGAAACCTAAAAGATGTTTTCTTTGAAATTCTTAGTAAATTTGCTAGCATAGAACTAGACAAATGCCTACACAGACATTGGTGACAACCAATTAAACTAACGCATTGGACTTTTTGAAACACCTTGTTATTGAAACATGTTTGTCTATTCAAAACAATCTTTTTAATTTTTTCAAGAAAAAATTACAATTTCTATTCCATTAGAAAATGACAACTAACTTTTAAATATCATGGAAAATGACATATCTAATCTCAAACAGATATTCAATATTATCTAATCTCAAACAGATATTCAATATTTTATTTGAAACTTATTTTTACTTAAATATATTTTTGCAATGAAAGAACAACACTAAGTTTTAACAACTTATTTATTTTGCAATAGACACAAATATCTCAAACTTAATTTTAATTAAACTAAATTAATTAATTATATAATTTCAATAAATTATAATTTATTATTTAAATATTAAATCTAAATAAAATAAAATTATATTATTATTTCATCTTTATAATCCTTAATTATAATAAATGACTTCAATATTGTGATTCAAATAGATATGTAATCTTATAATCATGCATAGAATTGTATTAACAAAATATATTATTGTTTATAAAAACCAAAATTTTAAATTTTAATCTTAAAAAATTAATAACTATTTATTTTTCTATTAATAATTAAATTATTAATCTATTTGTAGATTATAACATTTTACATTAACATCTTTATTAAAATTCTTATATTCACGCAAAAATATAAAAATAGGCTTACAAGTTTACAAAGCAATGCTTCTTACAAGTTTACAAAGCTTAGCAATTGCTCTAAACAAATAGATTCCATGCACAATATATTACAAGTTTACAAAGCAATGCTTCACGTAGCAATTGCTCTAATCAAAATTTGGGATCCATACTTTCCATTTACTTTCAAGTGACGTCTTCATATTAGGATCCTCCCATTGGATTGCATCCCACCGTTCTCTGTCACCGCTTATTTCCTCCAAACACTTTAACTTATCCCATCCCCACGCAATCTCTTCCATTTCGGACAGTAATTGACATAAAGAGACTTGAGCATGGGGGTTAATGGTGACGCCCCCTCTCCCAACCCTCCACTTCCACTTGCTGCTGCCACTGCCCCCACACACTCCAACGACTTTAAAAAACTCAGACTCAACCTTTCTAACTTTGGAAAACCCATCCCCAACTCCAACTCCTCCAACTTATCGCATGTGTGTATCTCTAGCACTGTCAAACATGGCAACTCCGCGGGGAGCTCTTTCAACTGCTTACATCCACCGAGTTGAAGGTGTGCGAGCTTTTGGAATTCACTAACCCAACTAGGCAGTCGCTCCACATCGCAATAATAAAGACGGAAACTTTCCATATCTTTCATCGCCTGCATATCCTGCGGAAGGTAATCTTGATTTGAACAATCCAGCCACAGCTCTCTCATCTTTGACCAATTTCCCATAACCCCCTCCTTGACTGGCGACTTTATTCTGACTTGGAGAAACCTGAGACGACGCAAACTTTGCAGGTCCTTTGCACAACCATACTGTCTTTTCTCCGCATTTGCCTCTTCCTCGGAATCCAACTTAAGACCGCTGTTCCACAACATCCTCAATCTTTCCAGTGTAACCAATTCCGAGATGCCACGTGGAAGATGGCTCAACCCGCTGCACCAGTCTATGTTGAGGACCCTCAAACGTTTTAGTTCACTTATCCTCTCAGGAAGGCACCGTAATTTAGTGCACCAATTAAGATTCAAGAATTGAAGCTCCTTGAGGTCGCCAATGGTTTCCGGCAATTCAGAGATGTCTGTGTGATCTAGTTGGAGGTAGGCAAGATGCTTCAGATTTCCGACAGAAGGCGGCAAAGACGATATGCCGGTCTGACTGAGATCGAGGACTCTCAGTGAGGACAACTCGCGCAGGAAGCTTTCGGGAACCTCTTTAATACCACGATTCTSCCKYAACAGCAAAACTGAGAGGGACGAGAATGCGCAGGATGTTGGCAGGGACTGTAGATCATTGTTCATCAATGACAATTTTGCACAGCCCTCGCTGTCAACTCCCTCGAAGGGAAAGAGGCTCACGCCCTGCCCGGCTTTAAAATAACACTTGTGGTCCTTCTCCGCAATGCGAATCGCCAAATCACGAAGGACATCGTGTATTTTAACCGACTTAATCCTTCCCACAGGATCCGTCTTGACCACCTCTATCAAACAACGATCTCGGAGGAAGTCGATAAAGCTGTGCCCAGTGTCCGGCAAATAGCTGTCTCCACTGCTTTTCACCAGACCTGCGATCCAGACGTCTATGATCTCTTCACATCTGATTTCTGCGTCTTCGGGAAAAGCTGCAAAATACACAAAACAAGTCTTCAAATAATCTTGTAGAACATTGTAACTCCATATCAGAGATTGAAAGAGTTTTTTCTCAATTTCATAGTGCATGCCATAAAAAGTCTGGTCAATGTTTTGCATCTGACGTAAAGCATGCTCCCACTAATGTTGATAAGTATTGTTTTTCATTGCTGCAGCAACTACTTTTATAGCAAGGGGCAAACCCTTGCACTCCCCTGCGATTTTCATGGCAACGGCTTCTATTTCCTGTGGAACATTTCCATTTCGAAATGCTTGGCTACAAAACAGCTGCCAACCCTCCTCTGCCGACAACGGTTCCACACTTGTTATCTCTTGCGCGTCCATACTCGTACACACTTCTCTATTTCGAGTAGTGAAAACAATTTTAGAACCTTTGCCATTCAACGACACTCCTAGGCTTGGCAGCTCAAGACTCTCCCACATATCATCGAGTATCACAAGAAATTTTTTATCCATTAAATAGGACCACAGCCTATGTTTTCGCCCTTCCAAATCAGATTTATCTGGAAAGTTCTGTAACTTTAATCTACTGGCAATGCAATCTTGTAGATTTAAGATATTGTAATCTCTGGAGACCGTTACCCAAATGATGGGATCAAATGCATTGCCTACCTTAAGGCTGTTGTTGATGGTCTGAAGCAGCGAAGTCTTACCGACACCCCCCATGCCGTACACACCAATAATTCGGATGTTGCTATCTGCGATTAACCTCTCCTCAAGCTTCAACTGCGCACGTGCTATTGCATTTCCAATAAACCCAGATTCGGGGATCTCAATCTGCATCTGGGCGGGCGGAGTGTAGTCCCCGTGTCTCTCTGAATGGAGTTGAGCAACCTTCACTTTCCAATCTCTGGTAAGTTTGCTGATTCTGTAGCAGTCAGGACAGCAACTCGTGCAGATTTTGTGTTGCTGGTAATCACTGCGAATAGATTGTGAACTTTCTATGGCCTCGCCCGCCTTATCCAGCCAAGCCTTCACTACTCTGTTAGGGTTCATTTGTACTTGAGCGAGCTCCACATTTATGTCATGTATCAGATTGTTCAGACGCTCAGCTTCCACTTCCATGTCCCTCAAAGATCGAGGCAAAGAAATGACCATTTTCCTCAAAACTTGTTGGACGACCTCATGGACCAGCTCCCCCTCGTCACTGGATAACATCCACAATAAATGACTAGTAACGAACGGCTACAAAAATAATGTTGATATATACCTATAAATCCAGCGAATTAAAAGGAGGCAAGAATAAGAAGAAGAAGTGGAAGCCCTTACCCGTTATACTTCTTTAGTTCAAAACCGGATATTTCCGAAACATCAGAAAGGGCCTTTCTCCATTTCTCAATAGTGTCCGAGTCATGTCGTGGCTTCGTTTCATGGGTTTCAGGATCGACTGAACTCTTATTTTGGAGCTCGCGCAGGGCTCGAGCGTACACTCCATCTTTGCCCCGCGTCCACCGAAGAACTCGACCGTACACTCCATTTTCGCCCCGCGTCCACCGAAGATCTGAGGGCTGGACATTGTAGAAAACCGGAAGAATGGTTGACCCTGACTTCACCATGAGTAAGAGTTCATCGAGACACCAACGTGAATTTGCATATCCTGGAGAAAAAATTGCTATGTGGACTGAGGCTGTTCGAATAGCCCCTTCGATTTGAGTTATGTTCTCTCCCTGGTCCAAAAATACTCTTAATCCTTGTCTAATAAGACCACGGTAGATATGGCTGGCGAGACCTTTCTTTACGTCGGGACCGCGGTGATTTATAAAGACATCATAAACAGAGCTAATTATATTGCTCTCTAAGGTGGATGAGGAGGATGCGAGGGATGTAGCGTCCCCAGCTGGTGTCAAGTTACGGTGTGCCATCGAATACGCTCCAAAATGTTTTGCAGAGATTGGGAATGCGCTCTCAACTTCAATATTTTCGTGTGAATGATCAGGTCCAAAGAATCTACCAGCTGCGCCTTTGCTAATCTTATCT
>JASDQU011440370.1:3444-14236 GCA_032191745.1 Picea mariana | reverse complement strand
AGGAAGTTAATGAACATAATTTGTCTCAGACACTCTATTTCTGGTATTTAGTGATCTGCATGTTATTATTCTGATATTAATCAAAGAAATTCTTAACTGCTTCTTTGCTTGATTGAATATCTCACCTGTTCTATCTTTCCACCACATTTAAATATAAAATATCCAACATTCTTATTATCTCTCCCTATGAAGAAATCTTATAAAATATGTATCAAATATTAATCTTTAACATAGACCCCATAGCCCAATGGATGTTTAAATGAAATACTACAGCCAATCTTTATAAACAAAATAAAGAGACCCAAATTATTTTAACTAGCCTAATATCTAGAACTCAAACATATCTAAATTCTATAGAGAGATCCCTCTCCGAATCTGGCAGGGCTAGATCCCAGTTTCAAAGTGGTTTTGGTAAATTACCTCTGTTAATTTATTCTTCCCTTAACAACCTCTGGGAATTATAGATTGCTAAAATATCCCACGAGGGGGCGCCACTATGCTCAACGCATCGAATAATGTTGGGAGCACTATCATATTTAAATAGCAACAAAGTGCTTTTGCCCAAAAAATTTGGGATAGAATTTCAAAACGCAGAAAAAAAAGTACCAACTCCATAGCCTGGATTCACGTGTCTTATTGCATGTTAAATGTTTTGAAAGGTGGTTAAGATTAAACATTTACATATATCGAAGAGACAACCTGAGCTAGAGTTTCCAAGAACAGGTGCTCAGTGAGTGCATAGCTGTGTCAAGCATCTAAATGATTGGTTGGAAATATTCTATCAAGTGTTCGAGGATTCAAATCCTTAAGAAAGTGATTTTAATTGTTGATTGATCGATTCCAAGTGTCAGATGCCAGTAAATCAAGCTGGGCGATAATTACACCAACTTGCAAGTATTTTTTATATGTAAATAATGTTGGATGAGGAAGCTCGAGGTCTGTTGCAAATTCGTCATTCACAGAGTATGTTAATACTGTTTGTAACAATCAAATTGTGGCTCGAAGTGGAGACCCAGGATCACATTTGGATTGTAATAAGCAACTTGAAATTGGTCCTATTCTTATGATTCTCATATACTCTGCTAAAAATTTCGAGATGGTGATAATTTTCTATGTATGATCATTACAAATAGATGCTCAACGTAAAAAGATGCCAGGGAACACTAATTTTTTATTGCATCCATGGTGTAGCACCATTATGATTCTTAGCTATAGATAAAAGCTTCTAACGATGTATTGTAATAATGGATGAATAATACAAAATCATCAGAAGAAATCTGGATTTGATTATTATAATTTTTATAGACTGAAATAATTACAAAGGGGGTTCTAAATCTACAACAGAAATTATCATTTGCGAGGAGAGCGAACAATGCAGTTTTACAAGAGAAGTTGCTTGGGATACTTCTTCAAAGACTCTATTTGATGTATATGAAGAAGGTATTGTTATTATGGGTAACACATCAGGAAAGTCAAGAGGATTTGGTTTTATCATGTTTAAGTATATGGATTCTGCTCAAAGGGCATCAAAGGAGCCTAGAAAAACTATTGATGGGAGGATTACTATCAGCGATCCGACAATGTCAAGTACAAGTGGCAGAGCACCTCAAATTTCTAGATTCGAAGTACAAAATCGGTTGCAACATTCCATGTTTAGAGGGATTTAACTCCAACATTTGAGGTGGAAGAAGCTTGACATATGGAAGACTTAAACCCAAATTTCCAGTAGTCAATCAGATCTTGTTTTCAAGGAAGCAGAAGAGTAAAACCTTATAAGTGATAGGGGGTCCATCAATTGAAGATAACAGTTCCAGATTTGCAAGGATGGGCAGGAATTTCCATATAAAGCAGAAGATCATTTTAAAACAAAGTTTTTGACTCTCAAGATTCTAGTAATCAAGAGACCTTACAGTATTTCCTAGATATTCTGGTTGAGATTTTTCATAACGAATATTTTTAGTTTTTTGTTAGCAATTGGCTTGAGCCATATCTACTATATATTTTGAAATTTTTATAGAGAATAGGGGGACAGGGAATGATCCCTCAGACCCGAGAGGTCTGCGAGAGAGTTTGGAAGATCCAAGAAGAGATGAGAGGGAGCTGTAGAGTATGTAAAGTTTTTGGTTTAAGTCGAAAACCTAATTCTATTTCTATGTAAAATAACTTCAGCTGATAAATAAAGCTTTTGATCAGTTAGTCATTCCTTCTTTGTGTTATCATATTTTATCAAATTTCTTCTATTAGATGTGTGATTGTTGAAGATATTGTAGTAAGGATTACTACAATAGCTGCCATGATTTTTTTTTAATTCATTTTGTAATTTTTGGAAAAGATTTTCAATCTATTACAGTTCTTCCGGTAGCTATACCAAAAGCTAGTTTCTTTGGTCTAACCTACAATTGTGTTTTTTCTGAATTCTTCATTCACAACTATTCAATTTCAGAACAGATCTATGCCTTATTTAGCCTGACTTGTCTACCATAGAATGTTAAGTTAAGGTCATTATATTTAATGGAATCCATGCCCAATGGATTCATTGCCTTCTTGTTGAACATATCACTCTCAAAATTTCCTGAAAACCCAACCCAATTAATTTGATTCTAAGATGTGCTAGGCTTGTTCCTAAAGAAATCTAGGAACAACTTCTAGTGCTAACAACAGACAACAAGGCTTTTCTCTACGCTGGGAATCTTTGTAGGACTTCAAGTGTGGACAAAGAACATGGTGCCTAGGTGAGGTCTTGCACAATACTGTAGTTGTGGGTGACCCGTGTGTTTGGATCATGTGTCATTCTTTGAAGATCTCCCTTCGGGGGGATAGGTGTGTCAAAATATGGTTGCTCAATATGAAGAGGGCCACCAGGCTCGGAAGAAGATGTTGAGTCATAAACAACAAGAGTAGGCTCAAAATTGTCATAGTTCTTGGCTCGGGTTTGAAAATTGACCATATGGTAACACACAAAAATAGAAGCATTCGAGGAAGACCCCTCATGGTGAGGGGTACCTGCCATGCCCCCTTGTGGAGGGGCATGATTTGTTACAACCATGTGTTGAGGTTGTAGGGGGAAAGGATGAGTTAGGACATTAGGTTACTTGGGGGCCTTTTCTTGTGCCAAATAATGATGGATCTCATCCTTCCTGGGACACTGATGAGTAGGGTGGTCCTCTCCACAAATTTTGTAGGGGAACTGGATTATCTTTCTCTGTTTTGTGCCCCCCTCTTGAGTGTTTTGGGTTGGAGCAGTCCCTTTCTCAATATTGGAATTCTTCTTCTTATTTCCTCTAGGTTGCGGAGGATTCTTTGGTTGTGTGGACTATAGCAGATTCACCTCAGAGGTATGAGTAGGGACTGTGGAAGTTTGAGCATTAGAAATAGAAGTGAACAGGTGTGATGAAATAGACATGTGACCCATCTGGTTAACTAACTTGTTCATAAAGACATGGGAAGTAGAACTAACTACACCATTAGCATGGGGTCCTAGGCTTGGTTTCTTTGGATCTTTCAATGGCCTAAGATCATGTGGGATAATATCATAAAGGGTGCTTGACTGAGAGTAGATCAAATTTGAGTGTTGGGAACACATGATGGCTTTCTCCTGGCTTGGTTTCTTTGGATCTTTCAATGGCCTAAGATCATGTGGGATAATATCATAAAGGGTGCTTGACTGAGAGTAGATCAAATTTGAGTGTTGGGAACACATGATGGATTTCTCCTTGGTAGTTTCCCCGACCATAGATATATACTTGGTAATGGTTGGTAGGAGAGACTTGGTGAACTAATCCATCAAGAACTTATCCTATATTTGGGTATTGATCATCCTACATCTTCGTCGCCACTCATGGATATGATTGGAAATGTGAGTAGCAGTATCTTGACATACTGATGTCAATAGAGTCTTTCCCATCTCATATCATATGGGTAATTTATAATGCATTAGAAACACCATTTCCAAGTCATTGAAACTCTTAAAGGAAGCGCCTTTTAATTAAATATACCATTTGGTGACACTTCCGGTCATGGATCTATGGAAAAGACACAATCTCACACTATCCTTTGTCAAAGAGCTAGATGAACACTACAAATGATATGTCATGATGTGTGTTGAGGGGTCTTCTCCTGGATTTCTATTGAATTTGGGTATGTTTGGTGGAAGCTTTGTAGACATAATCAGACAGGAAGGGTTGTGGGTGATAGGGTCATTTGTCATACATGACAAATAAGGTAAGTCTAACATCATGGGGAAAGGAAAACATGTATGAGGAAATGAATACTGGGAGGGAGATGAAGTCTTTTTTTTCCTAGATGAACCTTGCGGTCCCTCTACATTTGTACTACTGGAGGGTTGAGGTGTTCTATAAGAGTGAGTTCCCCCAAGGATGGTGGCACTTCTAGGGGTGTGACTGCTCCTTGGAATAGAAATTCCCTTGAGGGGATTTCCCCCAGGGACATATGTAGATCCTGTAGGAAAAAAGTTCCCAAAATTAGTCCTAGGGAAGAACCCCCCTGAACCTGAGGTATTGATAAAGAGAAAGCCTCCCCATTATGAAAAGTTACCCCCGAGGGATGTGCCCCTCAGCTTGACTAGAGAGAACCCCAAAACCACTAGGAATGTTCCATCCAAAGGGTAAACCTACACCTAATGATGCCAATCCACTCATAGGAATGGTGGAGGTGGAAGGAATTCCACTTCCCATGACGAAACCAAGGCTCAAGCCCCCACCAATTTTTTTTCCAAAAGTGGGCATCATAATAGAAGGGATGGGTGTAGGAATGCTAGGTATACTAACAAACGGAAAATAAGACATGACTGATGTCCCCTAGATCAAGGGGCCTGTAGAAAAAAGGGTAGATGGTGTTGGTACAATGGTTATAAGAGAAGGTAATATGAAAATCATAGGACTGCCCTCAGTAACACTTACATATGGGATTGATGAATTATCTATGTTGGACAAAACACTTGGTCTTGACATTATGTGAGAATCACTAAACAAAGAAAAATGTGCACTAAAAAGTTCCCTTACCTGGATGAGTAGGGGGGGCCCAGGATCGGTCAAAGGAAGGTTAAAGTTTGGTGGAGGACTTTTGTTGACCACTTCCACCTCAACCAAACCAGTCTCCTCAAACTAAATATGAGACTCTTCTTATTCATGGTCACCTGTCTCATGCTGCTTGAGAGGTGGTTGTACCTCTGTGATTGGATCTATTCCTCGTAATTGATGACTCCGATGCAGTAATTCAACCATGTTTAAAATGATATGTTTAAATAAAACACAATCAACCCAATATTGATCTAGACTTTGAATCAAAGAACACACCCCTATTGAATCTAGGATAACAGAAAGAAAACCGATGGCTCATGAAGCATTTTGAAAATCAACCCTCTAGGGGAAATGAAGTCCCCACAAGATTGGATAGTGAAGATATGAGGAACAATTATGATGATTTATACGAAATAAACCTAACACGTGCAAGCACCCGTTATTTTGGTGGGAAACTTCCGGGGGAAATGAGGCCATGAACTAATGTTATCTCTAGGTACTAGATGCACGTCTCACCTGCAGTCACCTCTGTAGTTACCTAGGAATGATAACTAAGTCTACCACATCACAATCAATGAACAAGTGAACAATCATAGTTCCGACCACACTTGAGGGTAGGGTAACTAGTCCTGAAGCTTCGAAGGCATTACCTCAGATAGAGGCACGACACCAATGAAACCCATGTATACGTAGTAGTTGAAGCGATATTGCAACAATGGATTTTACACTCGTTAATGACTTCTAGGTTTTGTTTTAGTGGCCTTGGAGAGTTCACTCTCCAATCCTATCCCAAGGCCCCATAATCCTATCTAATGTTGGTTAACTAAAAAAATAAAAATGTCTAACCGATTTTAGATTACACAATTCTTTTTATGGCCATTTTTTATGTCACAGGAAAATAAATGAAACTTTTATGGTGTGTATGACTCTTGACGCAACCAAGCAATGAAAAGATGTCAATGCAATTTGTTCACTTCAATGAATTCTATCTAGGGGAGGGAAAGAGGATTTTTCCTTTTCTTTGTAAACGTCACAACACAATCCTCAAACACTAAGAAACCATACACAATTTAGATCCCAAATTCTTAAAAGAATTCAAACCAAACACTTTCACCAATTCTCCTTTTATTCCTAATGCATCAAAAGCTCATACGCATGAAATTTTGTTTTTCCAAATGTAATGCAAAAGATTCTGAATCTAATCAATAACACAACATACAATTGGAAAACCAACAAATCTGTAAGCAAAGGGTGGTATGATATTGGTAGTGATGCCTCATGGCACACTCCAATGTCTACATGAGATCTCAACCCAAAACTCACTTAAAAGGATGGATCTAGTAATGAACAATGATCACAAGCGGACATATCAGATGAAATAAATAGAAAACACTACTAGATCTAACCAGATCTATTGTGTTCACTACCCAACTTCAATGGATCACAGTAAAAAAACTTAACCAATAAATCCAAACATGTCACACAAACACACCCCAAACATAAATTGAAGGAAAATTGGGTGACAACAAGACTCAATCAGAGGAAATATATTTACATAATTGATCAATCAAATACCTCTGGAATCAGACAATCCATATATAATCTCAAAATTTCGATAGATCTGCAGTTTTCTCTGTCTACAGGGATCATTGTGGGTCATAGGCGCTGCAATAGGTGATTCGTCACGTGACACTTAAAGTTCAAAAAGCGATGATTGCAAATTTTTTTATTTTTTGAAAAGATAGATCTGTCTGAGATATATCATATTTGAGAGATCTACACTTTGACAGAGAAACACGACAAACAGAAACTAAATCAAAAACAAAAAGTAGAGGTAAACTGGAAAGGGATTCTAAACTAGAGAAGAATCAAATATTGTTTCCTAGTGGAGTCACCATTTCTATTATGGATAAATCTCACTAGTATGGTAAGTTAGATCTCTCTAGGATCTTCCTACCAATCGTAAAAAGACATCGGGGTTATAATTCTGATGATTTTCCCTAGATATAAATATATTCATTTCCTTTTAACTAGGAAGGGTGGTGACCATACCTTTCAATTGAAAATTTTCCTCATGTATCCGTGTTGGAAGCAAGCCGAAGTGGAAAGGAGGATGATCGTGGGGAAATAAAGTGTGCATAAACGAAAGTAACAACTGGAGGGAACCACAACATGCGCGTATGCAAGAAAGCGTGCAAAAGGAATGTGACATCTGGAATGAAGAACAACACACTCACATGGGAGGAAGACCTAACGTCGGTAGGGTTAGGGTTTTTGTAATACATTGTAAACGAATGAAGAGCCTGATAAATATAAATATAGATACGTAGGTATAATAGAGGGTTCCCATTTTTGTTGTGTAAGGTTGGTTCTTGATTAGTTCCTTTTTGTATTGTTCATACCGGATATGTACGAGTCGATGTGATATGTAATATTGCTATGAAATATTTTGTAAGATGTTGATCTAGAACAGAGGGGAGAGGGAAGATCAGAGGATTAGATCACATGCCGTGGAGACTGGTGTGATCTAGTTCACCTCATATAGATCTTACCCATCTGAAGGGAATTGTAAGCGTGCAACGTTGGAGATGCATAACTACCATAATAAAAGAGCCAAGAGCCAAATCTTTGTGGATGTAGCCCAGGAGGGGGTGAACCACTGTAATACATGTGTAATATGATGAATGCCTTCTGGTTCACTAGGAGATCCAATAGTTTTAGAGGCTTTGTTGGAAACCCGAAAAGACATAAACCCTGGGTCAATAAATCAGATGGTCAAGAAAGAAGAATAAGTAAAAAATAACCAACAAATGGTTCCATAGCTGTGTTGGTAGGAACGAGAGAGGACTGAGTAGGTGAGATAGACTAAGCGAGAAGAGAATGAAGAAAAGAAGAGAGAAATGAGCCACTAGAAGGGAATGTTGAGACTGTGGAACCCCACAAAAGAAGAAATCGAAGGTTGGTTGTGAACCAAAGAGATAGAGTTTGCACAGAAAGACAATAGAAACCCTAGAATCACACCTCGAAAATATTTGGACAAATATGTGTTTACTGATTTACGCAAAGTCTTTTTATGTGATTTTTCGCATCTACTACAGGAGTGGATACTAAGGTTGAAGGATAACCATGTGATGAACTGGATTCGAAAACTAGATTGGACTCCAGTACAAATTGAGTAGCTACAGCAGGTGAACAACAAATTCACCCGCGCAGTAGACTTTTGGCTTGACAATATTTTTGCAGGATTCATAACAGAGTTTGTAGTTGACACAACGAAGTCATATAGAGCAGCAGAGCAATAATTTCTAGATGGACCTCGAGGAAGGTAAATTCGATCACTGTATACTTCTATTAATATACTTTTATATAACAAGGGAAGCATTGATAGAGAGGGGATAAATGGAAGGAAGTAGAGATAAAGGCGAGAAGTAGGAGGAACCCTTGGAATCGATCATGATGGATGACGACCAGATCAAGTGTATTTTTGCGTCATCAAGCAAGACGCGTAGTGGAGTGCCCTACCAATATAAGGTGAATACCAAGAAGAGAGCCATAGCTGCGAGGGAGGGCTTGGTTAGCGATGAGGAAGAGGTAGAGGATCTCCGGGATGTGGAGTAAATTGAGGAAATCCTGCGCGCAATATATGAGAGGAAAATGAGAGGTCCAAGAACGGGAGGAGAAGGAAACCATCCTATCCATATTAATGTAAGTGTGGAACCCATAAACCCATGTGCGACTAATACACCAAAGAGAACACCACCGTTTAGAAAATCGAAGTTCGGAGGAAGTCCAACAGTAGGAAGCACATATACACATGGAGCAACAACTGGAGGAGCCATTTCAAGCAGCACTAGTCAAGTATCTACACCACACGGAGGAGGTAGTAGTTCAGTATTCAGAATGGCAAGACACGATCCCACTATCCAATACCATAATTTCGAGGAGAAGCAACAGAAGACCCTGAGAAGCATTTGGTCATTTGTGAAAATATATCAGAAGTAAAACATATCATTGATGAAGATACCAAACTTGCGCAGCTAGCAATTACGCTAAGAGATCGCACACTAGACTGGTACATGAGTCTAGACACAAACAGTGCCGTAGGGTCAACAAGGACACTAGCCGACATTAAGAAGTTACTGATTAATGAGTTCCAGAAGTCGAGCTCAGAGGATCAGTACATGAACGAGATGATCAAAATCAGACATAAACCAGGAGAATCTATATGGGATATTGATAAGAGATTCAAGCAATTGAAGGGAAAGCTCAAATACCTTATGACCGATATGCAGCATCGACACCTATTTGTCAACTCACTACTACCACACTTAAAATATCCTTTACGACAAAAAAATTTTTAGACGTAAGCAGAGGCTTTGCAGGAAGCCTTGCAACTGGAAGAGAATCAATACTAGTAGATGAACCCAACTGTCGAAGAACTGAAGGAGGATTTGAACAATCTAATGTTTCAGCTAAACCAGAATAAGAACAAAGACAGACGAGAAACTATTTGGTGCACCACATGCAGGACATAAGGACACCAAAAGAATGAGTGCCCAACATTCACGCAGTATATGGTAGTAGGTATGCCAAATCCATTACCAATGGGAGGGATATGGTGAGAAATATGAAAGAAATCAGGTCACGACCCTTACCACTGCACGATGATGTAGAAATACCAGACATTCCCAAAGAGTTCATACTGCACCTTTTGCAAATCAGTGGGCCATGACGATAAATATTGTAGAACTATGGAGCTGATGCGGGAAAGAACATTAGATGCATATAGGGTATAGGCCGAAATGATGACTAGGCAAGCAACACCACAGTTCAATTAGGGCCCAGCTCCATACAACATTGTGCAACAACCATACAATAATGCGTAGCCGCAGTACAACCCAACACAACCCCAGTACAATATCGTGAAGTACAATTAGGCACCATAGTATAACACGTCGAGAGGTGATCGAGTAGGCTACTGAGGAGGAGGACAAGCCAAAGGAGGTTTCAGATGAGGTAGAGGGCTAGTCACATGTCACAATTGTCAGAAACTGGGACATTATGCAAAGGAATGTCCACTTCCACCAACAAATTGTGCATATTGTCACACATCAGACCACGATAGAGAGGAATGCCCAACACTACTAGTAAATATTCAAGAAAAGAGGAACCAGAACAATCAGAATGTCCAGTGGATTTCAGCCGAAAAAAGGAATGACAGACGAAACATCAACATAGTCACTTGTGGAGGAACAAAAAAATGAAATGATGCAGTTCGATAGGAACTAGCGCCAAACCAATGGGTAAAGAAGAACACTGAACTAAGGAAGCAGTTAGATGCGCAAAAGGAAAAGGAGATCTTTAAAGAAGCCATACAAGAATTTCAGAAGGAAGACACAATGTCGACTTCAACTACACAACAAAGAAAGGAAGCCCCAGAATTTGAGATTCCGACATCACTGGATCATACCAATGGAATGCAACCCATGGGATACTAGAGAAATGTAGTAGTGAGTGGGATGAAAATCCAAAACCAAAAATCGTTAACCACCTACACACAAGAATACGAACAAGTAGGGAATTTAGACTGAATGCTAACATTGGGGATTTCAACATGGGAGACATTATACTAGATCTAGGATCCAAAGTGAATGTATTACTAAATAAGACATGGCAATGCATGGGAGAGCCAACACTGGGATACTCAAATGTCCAATTGAAACTAGCAAACCAACATAGAGTCGTACCAATAG